>OX155962.1:27656226-27802276 GCA_944548615.1 Micropterix aruncella
CACCAATAAAGCATCTGAATCGAAGACCGCACGAAATATGTTCAAATTTATTCGGACGAGTATAAGTTCGACAGGCAGTTTTGAAGCGGGAAAATCGACGATCGTTCTTTTCATATTCCGCTCTAACGTATTGCTCTATCTCGTTCGCTTAAACTAATTTCAGTTTTAGTTCACAAAGATACGCAATCGGGCCCATTATCGATGCTATTAGTCTGGCCGTCAATTCTATCAGCGTCACCTGCATTTCGCCTGCGCGAAAAGGTTGCCAAATCGAAATATCGGGAGTTGAGCAATCTAGTACCATTTATAAACAATGGTTTTAATACAACGCCTTTGTGTTTATTTTAATTCATAAATAATAATTGCTGCGTGCCTCTGGGTCCATTTGTGTTCATCTCTGTGTCCATTTTACAATACTTACATGTGTATTGTATGTACCTACGATGGTAATTATTTTTATCTCAAAATTTTCCTAAACTTAGGTTGTTTAGGGGCTTATTTTAGATCCCTGCACTCCTCGGCACTGGCATGTGGTATATCGCAAAAAAAAATGATTATTTCTAAATATTTTACAGGAGCCAGAGTGATAATGGCTTGTCGTGACATCGAAAAGGCCGAGACGGCAAAACTGGAAATTGAAAACTCCTCCAAAAATGGTCACGTGTACAAAACCCTGGGAGTTTTAATTGTGAAAAAAATAGACTTATCCTCATTCTGTTCGATTGAAGATTTCGTCCGGAGTATCAATAGCGAAGAGGAGGAGATCCATATTTTGGTAAACAACGCTGGAGTGGCTGCATGTCCGTATGAGAAGACGGTGGACGGGTACGAAATGACCTTCGCGACCAATCATCTGGGACCGTTCCTGTTGACCATGCTTTTGCTTCCAAAGATCACTGCTAGCGCCCCTGGTAGGATAGTAAATGTGTCGTCCATGCTACATAAATGTAAGTACTTACTGGAGACAAGAACAATAATTTAAAAAAAAGCACGACTGCCGTTACAAAAAGTGAACTATTGTATTTATGTAATACTAGCTGCGCCCAGCGGTTTCACCCGCGTGGTGATGGAAAATTGTGATAATGATGATAGAAAACCATTGTTGGAGCCCTGTCGGTCCAACATACCCACAACAAAAAAGTAATTTCCACAGAATGGAAACCGCAAACTCGCTCAAATCTACACGAGTCAGCTGCAGTTAATTTCCAACTAAATTCGACAATTTATGCACAGTCAAGCGATGACTCATGTCATTTCTTCTGATCGATACACATGTCGCACCCCACTCATAGCTATTACATCACCGCTCACGGTATAAAACGTAGTACATTTCAATCAATCGATATCATTCCCTTGGCGGATAGTTACCGCGCTCTACGCATCATTCCTTTGGTGGACAGTTACTCGACTACAATCATTTCCTTGGCGGATAGTTACCGCGACTACGCTTCATTATCAAGCAGTACCTGCATTACCCGCGATACCGATCGTCAAGCCTCGCTCCTCGACTACACACTTCGGACACACTACTACGGCTTCACCTCGCGCCCACACTAATACACTACGGCGAAATAACAATCAAGGCGTTAAGAACTGGCGACTCACTTCAACCTTCTGATTAAATACTTCTACTTCGACATCCACGACTTTCATTCACGGAGAAAACTTCACTATGAGATCCACCCTTCGCTCACAATCAATTGGAGTCTAGTGAAGGGTGGCAACTCTCACACCATATATCTTTATACGTTATAGCCTATGTCTTATTCTGATGTGTAAGCTATATTATTGTAAAGTTTCATCAAAATCCATTCAGTAGCTTTTACGGAAAGAGTAACAAACATCCATACATACATACAAACTTTCGCGTTTATAATATTAGTAGGATAGTAGGATAGAATTTAAATTTCGAATATCAATTTCTTAGATTTTTTCCTACTTACTTGACAGCTATCGTTATATTTTAGATAATTCACGCTTTATCTTTATAAATTATAGCCTATGTGTTATTCTGATGTGTAAGCTATATTATTGTAAAGTTCCATCAAAATCCATTCAGTAGTTTTTGCGTGAAAGAGTAACAAACATCCATACACACATACAAACTTTCGCGTTTATAATATTAGTAGGATTAACAAGTATAATTGTCCGAATCTCCAAATGTCAATAAATTAACATAAATGTATTGTGTTTGGTGTCAAATGAAAGGTCTGATTGAGTACATTCCGAAAATATACATGTATAAAGATTCATAAAGATGAATCGTTCACTTTCTGTAACGGCAGTCGTGTTTTTTATTCTTTTTGTGTCATGTTATCTTATTATATACATGTTATCTTATTTATAATGTCAAACAACCGCGATAGTCTCTATTATGTATACCTAAATTTCATGGCAAAATAACGTTAATAAGGTTTAACTCAAAAACTCCAAATAGACAAAAATTTACCAAAAAAAAAACCGACTAATTTTTTTTATTATAAGTGCAGCGGCCATGTCATGTTGAAACTTAGAACAGGCTGTCATAATTGAAGGCATGTACAAAATTTCGAGTCTGTGCTCTTATCCGTTGAGGAGTTTCCTCGCTGGAAGCCAACCCTGAGTGCCGCAGTCCTGTCTTGGTGAAACCATTGATGGGGAATAATGGTGATAACCATTGATGGTATACAAAAATATTGTGTCTGGGCTGTTGACCATTAAATAGTCCACTCGTCCGGAGCCAACCCTGGGTGTAGAATCAGGTCATTGCATATATCTATAAAAAATGCATTATCATCGGAACTGAACCAGCATGTAAATTTTCAAATGATAATATTTGAGGAGTTTCCACAATTCAAGATACAACCGAATTGATAACCTCCTCCTTTTTTTGAAGTTGGTTAAAAAGGTTTGTCGATAACTTAATTCTGTTTAAAGGCAAAACTAATAATGGCAATATTTCCATTATACAAGTTTTCCATTATTGTATCTATGTATATTGCCAGTGTATGAATGTCGACAGGGTGTCCTCCATTAAGTACTTGGGCGTGATGTTAGACAACAGACTGCGCTGGGAGGATCATTTAACGAAGGTTGCGGCAAGACTGAGAAAACTTGTGTATTACTTTAGGAGTTTGCGGAACATCTTAGATTTCAATACGCTAAGAAGTGTCTACTTTGCTGTCTGCGAGTCGGTTATTCGATATGGCATTATAACTTGGGGCTGTGCGGCAAAAACGCTTCTGGCCACCCTTTACAAAGCGCAAAAGGCTATACTGAGGGTGATCAATAAAAAACCCCAAACATATTCTTCCGATGACCTTTTCCGAGAGTATAGAGTGTTGAGTGTGAGAAAAATGTTTGTGCTGGTAACTCTCACTAAATTCCAGAGTGAGTTAGGAGAACAGAAAAAAAGCCAGCAATCTCATGTAACAAGAAGATCGACACAAACAAATTTTGCAATACCACTCAGGAGATCCGCTTTTGGCCAATCCAGTTTCTCTTATCTTGCCCCCAAATTTTATAATTGACTACCACCTAACATTAAAGACATTAAAATATCATATAAATTTAAAAATAGTTTGAGTGCCTACCTCTTAAATTGTACATATGCAGATATTGAAAACATTATTAAATAATTGAATATCTATAATCTTTATAATAAAAACATAATAGTATATGTAGTAATATAAATTGATGATTTCTAAACGTAATTTTATTTTAATTTTTGTGAATTTATTTTGTATATTATTAATACATATTATTTAATACATAAATAAATATATATTAATTTTTATCATGTTTTAAAATAAAATAATATTGACAATTTTCATGACATTTTCTTACGAATTTTTATTAGGTAATTAAGATATTTCTGTTACATTAAGTATGATTTTCTGATTATTTATATAAATATAATATTATAGATTTCTTAGGATAACTAAAATAAATTGTCTACCTTGGAACAGGCGGCAGCCCTAGTTAGGTTAAGACTTATGTATATTGAATGTACCCATAATTTTAACTCAATAAATAATTTTTGTTTTTTTTTTTGAAATATGGATAAATACATAAACCACAAATATTTAACAGAAAAACGTCTTATTGCTTGAGCACCGAGGGCAACTGACTGAGTGCGGTGGTAGCGGTCGGCGTTAGGCGACACAAAATCCCACGAGCGGCGGGCTATCGTCACGAGATACCCGCCGCAGGGCGTGTGGCCCTGCGACGCCACACTCAGAAAGCCGCGTCAATGGGCCCGGCTCACGTAAAGCCTCGCTAAATGGCGATTGCCCGGCGGAAGACGTCCGGAGCCTTGGATAAGGCCCGTCGACTGACTTACAGAATGCGCAATCGTCTTTAAGCACTGGATGTTTATAGAGATAACAAGCGTCAACGGCCGTAACGGTGCTTCCGTAAATATAAATTCGTTTCAACGAACATTGTTTTGACGAACAAATTGGTTCTATAGTGGCTGCAATCCTTCATGACATTCCGGGTCGTAAAACGTGCGAGCAAGACAGCACATCAGCGTTCTCGCGATGTGGAGCATGGTGCCAGGCTATCGATATCGATTGATTCTTATATCGATGATTACATACAAGAAAACTATTAAAGTCGACTATTATCGTCAAAACCCGGCTTTAATAACAAATCCAGAAATAATTGCGAAATTAAAATGGATATTCTATCCTATTGCAAAACTAACGAAGCCATTGAAAATGAAACAATAGAAAATTGGAAAAAATGTGTTTTTCACGCTGAAGTTCTGCAAGAACAGGATTTAAAGAGCTCATATGTATGCGACCGCCTTATAACAAATATCGGCGAAGACGATAGCGACACCGAGGACAATGATGAGAAGCACCAGCACTCTCAACTTGTACCAAATAATCGCATTTTTGTGGTTTTGATGGCTTCTAGGATGAAATTAAAAACTCCAAAATAAATTTTTCCGGCGTTTTACATGTTCTAGAGTCCATTTAAACTAGTAAAGCGTTTGTGTCTGTCTGTCCGGACGTTACTATGTACAATAACTCGGTTAAACTAAGTCCGTTTTAAAAAAAATCCTTCGCTTCTAGAAATCGCTATAGATTCTAATAACCTAAAATAAATTCAAATTGATAAATAATTTTGCTGCTCCGAATAATGCTCTTGGACATTATATATATCAATTTACATGTAATTACATGCAAAGTAATGAAAGATTCATTCTTATCGACGATGTACCTTTGCAAAAAAAACACAATATTTTTGCCTTAACAAAAGAATTTCCTTCTCTAACGGTGTATTCAAAATTGTAAAATTAAAGAAAAGTAGGTTTCATAGACTAAAAATTATTAACATAGCATTTCATATATTTTTTTAAATTTTATAATGTTTATTGTAACACCGATCTTTGTGTGGTGACGGTATCAACCACACTTATAAGTGACTCGTATCAACAACACAATGTTTTTGAAGAGCTTGTTCTCGGACCTAGAGCAATTAAAGCGGAAGATCATTTGGAACGTTATGAGATTAACCTTTGGCGTAACATTTGAAACCCTTCCAGAGAGTAACTATTTTTTATTAATATTCATTATATAAATTTTATAATATATTTTTATATTTAATTATAAATAATTAATAATTAATAATTATTTAAATCTATAATTATTATTTTTTTTTATATATAAATATATTAAATAATTAATTTATATTAATTTTATTGAGGGTGTATTTACAGCACTGGCAATGAATCTCTTATGGTTTTGAACTACCCTTAACATCCTAATACACGAGTATTATAAATACATACAAGAAAGTAATTTGTTTTGTGTGTTTGTTTCTACTCTTTATTGTGAAATTTCACAATGGGCGGGTTTATTATCATACTACAATCTCTTACAACCAACCCTAATATGAAGTGTTTATATGTATGTGTGCATGTAACATGTGTGTAAGTGTGTGTCTTGTTGTGTTATGTGTGTAAGTGTGTGTCTTACTATGTATCCGACCATATCAATATCGAAAATCCATCGATATCGATAGTGAGGCGTGGCCGGGGATAGCGCATCTCTATATCTTGTGCGAGGGAGAAAAGTGATGTGCTATCTTGCATCCACGTTTTATTGCCCCGAGTATCAGGAAGGATTGCGTTGAGTATAGACAACTATTCACTTGATATTTTGACAGTTTTGGTACTCTATGACACAAACTGACATAATGGTTCTATAAACCGACCACATACTTCTAAATCGGTTCGAACATTTAGAAGTTACAGTGGAATAAATAAACGTAAAACATACATAGATGAATCCTGAACACATTACTCTCCTTTTTTGTTGGGCAGTCGTGTATAAAGGGTTCGTTTGACGTTACCGGCGATGTCGTATTTCGTTCTTTTTTTCTATTCTCCCTCTATATTTATATTTATTCTCCCTTTATATTTTACTCTCACTGTCCATATCAAGAAATATAACACATTGAGTCAAAGTAAGTCAGGTAAGAGTTCTGATATCTAAGACTGATTGTTTTTTTTAAAGGGGCTTACGCGTCAGATTTAGAAGATCCCAACTTTGAAAACCGCCAATACGGTCACACGAAAGCCTACGCCATAAGCAAGTTAGCGAATATTTTATTTACTAAGGAATTGGCGAAGAGATTGAAAGTAAGCATATTTATTTGATAATTTAATCGATTTTGTAAGGGGTACCTACTTCTACTACTTTTGATATTTTTTAGAAAAAAACAAACATTGCTTATAAACGATATTAGTAATAATTTAATTACCGCTAGATTGCGCATTGTGCTCAACGTTTTATTATACTATTAAAAAAAAGCAAACTTTTCAAAATTAAAAAAAAAAACAATTTTTTTTGGTTATCCCCCAATTTTTTATCAAAAGTTGCCTACTTGCTCGTACTGATTTACCCCCTTGAAGGATGCCGGTTAATTAAAACTCAACCTGTATAATAAGTGTACATACAATGTTATTTATAGATGGCCGAATTATTTTGGAAGTCAAAGCTGTCTGCGCTACATGCGTTTTACAGTGTTTCATAGGTTGCCAACACATTCTATGGAATTTTGCAATCTAATAAAATATAAATCAATGGTCATAGCTTTCTAACAGAAAGAGTCTACACAATACATATAATAATATCCTGATCAACTCACCCATTACTTTTCAGGAGCACAATATAACCAACGTTACAACCTATTCATTACATCCCGGAGCCATCAGCACTGATATCAACCGTAACCTCGATAAGCAGTTATTCCGCGGAGCTAATTGGCTGCTACACCACACGATTGGATACATTCTCAAAACTCCAAAGCAAGGTGCACAAACATCTATATACTGCGCAGTAGACGAACTTATCGGGAACGAATCTGGACAGTACTACAAGTATGTTGATTAATATTATATTAAGCTAGTAGTAGTAGTAGTAGATGGAGTGGGGGGCTTGTTTCCAGCCCTTGATGTCACCTAGATCTGTAAGGTCTTTTGTAACTACCCACTGTGTGGTTAGGTCAAAGGTCAGCTAGTAGCCCGGTACTTCTTACCAGTCCAAGTAGGTCACTGACCTTCAAGTTGGGCAGATCGCTGGGTTCGAGAAAGGCTCGTTCCAGTAAACTGTGTCTTTTGGCGGCGAGCCCTGGACAGCGGCCAACAATGTGTATGCTGTCTTCAGGTTCCTCGCCACATATTCGGCAATCCTTGCTCTCAGTCAAGCCAAGGTTGAATAGATGAGCTCTAAGGGTCGTGTGTCCGGTGAGGAGACCGATAGTGGTTCTAAGGTTCTTCTTGCTCATGTCAAGTAGGGCCTTGGTTTTCTTCTGTAGTGGTTGCTCCATCATGGCTTTTGCCTGGCGACATCCCTGACTCTGTTTCCAGGAAGCCCGATGTTCCTGCTCCAAGCAGTCCCTGATGATTTTCTTACCTGTAGCGAAGGGGACCCCTACAGCTGGCTCCACTGGGCAATCCAGTGTGCCCAGTTTTGCCAGTCTGTCGGCCTCTTCGTTTCCGGGTATGCCTTGGTGACCCGGTATCCATATTAGGGTGATTTTGTTGGATTTTCCCAATTTGTTGAGCTCCTGCATGCAGTCCCAGACCACAGAAGATATATTAAGCTAAGCAGTATACATTCTTATTCTATGCAGTATAAATTACCTGAAAGTCTCGGATGCATAGCCCTCCAGATATAACTCTTAACTCCGTATCTATCTCAGAAGATAGTCCTTATTGTAGAATTAACTGTTCTATAGGAATCAAGTATCCCAAAAGACCATGAGTATAAATTAAATAAATAGCATGCTCTCGCAAATGCCATAACCTGGAACGGCTTCAATTTTTCACCTTCACGCGGTGGAAGTTGGCGCTCGGCCTGCCAGCCAAATCTCTGTTTCACCTCTACAAAGATCTTGGTCTCTCCAGAAAAATATCAACTCAGAAAAAATATCTAAAACCGTGATTTCTGCTAAAACCGTGAATCAAATTCTATGGCTTCGAAGTGGGTATGAATGGTTTGTAAGGTGGACGCTCACATGTGGTAAGACAGTTGTTCTAAACCTACCACAGCCAGTCGTTAGTCCGTTAGTCCAGAGTCCACCGGTTACCCCCTCCCCCCCCCCCCCCCCCAAGGTGTAATAATAGTATTATGATAGGCCCCACTCCAGTTGGTAAATTCCATGGCGTATTTTATTTTATTTGTATTTTATTTTAGTTTGTATTTTATTTTATTTTAAGCAGTTTACAATTTTAAAAAGTCTACACCTAAAACCATATTACACAACTAGAGCTGTCAACTACAGGCGAACCCTTCACCTCAGAAAGTTTTAACGATATTGATCGTTCTGTCTCCCGTGATGTGAAAGCAGAAGACTTTGGACGAAAGAAAATCCAGTCTAGTTACACACCTGCCCGTCAGAGGTCAACGCCTTACAGTGAGGAAACGGGAAAGGTAACCAGCGGGCAGCCTCGCCCCCTGACTACCAGTTTGGAAGGATATCTGTCTGGAATTAACCTTCGGGATACCTCCTACCTCCTGACTGGTTCCAGGATCAAGGTCGCTTGCGCAGTCCTCCCTTATGAAGCGGTGATTCGATGTCAACCGAATCTATAGTGGACCACGGCATCCTTTGCGCGACTTATTCACCCGGGATCTGGTGGCCAAAGTCGTTTCAAGGGCAGTTTCCATAAGGTTAACAACCACCCCCGCTCTATCGGCAACATTACTGTTCCCATTCCCCCGGCTGTCGGAGTGCACAATCGATTGGCTGACGCCGCACGGTGCACAAACCGTCCAGAAGCGCCCGAAGATTGACTCCTAGGGAAGACTGGCACACAGGCCAGCGTCCTATCCTGCTGACCCGTGAGTATGACAGACCCTGAATCAGATGGGTTTTCGTGGCCATTTCCAACAGGGCCCATTAGCTTTCTAGACCGTAATTACACAGTACGACTGGATCCAGATGCTATAATAAGTGTGACAATTAACTAAAGGTACAGCTCTGATAAGTATTCTAAGTAAAACTTATTACCCCCTTCCCTATCTATACAAGAAGTATAGGTGTTTTCCATTGTTCAAAGCAGTTCTACAGGTCATTAGGTTTCACCGCTTCAGCAAGTCTGTTTTGCCTTGACCTCTTCTACATAATGAAACATTTACTTTTGGAAATACTCAGAAGTTGCATGGAGCGGGAACTGGTGAAAGCAGCAGATGGTGAAGCACAGTAATGTGCTTTTCCGCTAAGAACTGTTTTACAGAGCGTATTGTGCGCTGACGTATTGTCCCGATGCAAAATCCATGAGTTGTTCCACAGATCTGGTCTTTTATTCCTCACCCTTTCTCTCAACTTGGTCAGGACCCACCCCAATGGAGGTTTTCACTTCTGGTTTTCCGTTTGGCCTGGAGATACCCACTCAATCTTGATCCTGCTAACCGACGCCATTGATTAAATAGCGTATTAGATTGCTCAGCGTCGTACTACAATTTGACTAACTAGGGTTGTCGACTATAGCGGGCGAGTTCGTCACCTCAGGAAGTTTTAACGATTAGTCGTGAGGTGTGAGCGCAGAAACTTGGACAAAACAGTCCACCATCTAGCTCCGCCGCAAGCCCGTAAGACGCCAACGCCTTAACCGCGAGATAGCCAGGAGTGTTACCCGGCGGGCTTACACTCACGCCCTTACTCCCAATTGTGACCAGATTACTCCAGTCTCTCGATTGGTTACGAGTTCGAGGTCGCTTGCGTGATCCTCTCCCTTACGAAGCAATGAAACGGTGTTTACCGAATCTATCGCGGACCACAGCATCCTTTGCCCGGCTGTTCACCCAGGATCGTATAGCCGATGGTCGTTTCAAGAGCAGTCGCCGTAAGGTCCGCAACCACCCCCGCTCTATAGGAACTGACTGTTAGTCAGAGTGCACAGTCGATTGGCTTACTCCGCACGGTGCGCAGACCGTCCAGGAGCGCCAGAAGGTTCATTCCCAGGGGAAACTAACCATAAGGCCAGAGTCCTAACCAGGCTCGCACTTCATGCGTGGAGGCCGTCGGATAGGTGTTGACCCGTGAGTCACACTAACCCAACCCTGAACAGAATGGGTCTTCGTCGCCAACTCAGCAAGGGCCCATTAACTCCCTAATTTGACTACTAGGATTTTACTAAGAAACACTTTCTATAGATGTCACTCACAGTTACAAAAATTGATTAATCTTCTCTTATTATGTTCAATATGGCGACTTTCGTGGTATACCAATATGTTATACCACAGAATGTTGTAATTGGGCCATTATGATCCATTGCGCCTAGGGTCGGCCCAATATACGGGTCAGTACCCATCCGGAAGCCTCCTACTAGAAGATCAAGCCCGGATAGGACTCTGTGCCCTAGGGTTAGTTTCCCCTGGGAATCGTTCTTTGGGCGCTCCTGGACGGTTTGCGGACCGTGCGGCGCCAGCCAATCTACTGTGCATTCCAGATATTCGTGTGGTGTTTGGAAATTACTTTGTATCCTAAGCAGCGGGGGCGAAAGTTGACCTGTCGTCTTCCACTCTTTAAATTACCGTTTGGCTACCTGGTTCTAAGTTCAGAACCGGGCAAAAGATGCCATTGGTCCCCGATAGATTCAATCTGAAGCTTCTCTAAGCATATGGCAGGTAGAAGACCGCGCAAGCAACCTCGAACCTGTAACCAGTCGGGAGGACCTGATGGTTAAATCCAGACGGGAGAGGTTACCCGCTGGGTCACCTTCCCAGTGCCTTGCCTTAAGGCATTGGCCTCTGACGGGCATGTTGGTTTTGTTGGATGGTAGGTTTGTACTCGTCCTCAAGTCTTCTACGTTCACCTTAGGGTAACAGATCGATCATTATAAAACTCCCTGGGGCGACGGTTCGCCCATTGTAGTCGACACCTCCAACTGTGGTTCTAATATGGCAAGGCAGCAATTCTTGCATTTACTTTTAGAGATGCTGCCGACGTTTGATAAATTTTTTTTTTTCATAAAATCTTAAATAAATACCATGATCTCGCAAATGCCGTCACCCGGAACGGCTTCACTGTTCACCTTCACGCGGTGGAAGTAGGCGCTCGTGGCCTGCCAGCTAAATCTTTGTTTCACCTTTTTAAAGATCTTGGTCTCTCCAGGAAAATAATCAACTCCTTTCTAGAAAAATTATCTAAAACCGCGATTTCTGCATCTCAAATTCTATGGCTTCGAAGGGGGAGTAAATGGGTGGTAAGGTGAACGCTCACATGTGGCAAGACAGCTGTCCTAAACCTACCACAGCCGGTCGTTAGTCCAGAATCCACCCTTCACCTCCCAGAAGTGTAATAATCATATATGATGGGCCCAATTTTTGGTCGGTGAATTCCATGGCAGCTCCGTTTGAATTTTATTTATTTATTTCTAGGGAATGTGCTGTAAGTAAACCAAGCAACGATGCCGAAGATGCGAAGGCCGCCAAAGAACTTTGGGAAAAATCTCTTAAATGGGTGAAACTGGAAAACTACAATGCTTTCGTAAAATCCTAGAAGCGTCTTACTATTAAATACAGAACTATAATAAAAGACAATTTATACAACAAAAAACAGTTGATTTATTAAGTACTTTTGCATCCGGTAACATTGATACGTAACGAAAACAAAAATAATACAGATTGTAAGTACTATTTGTGCGTTATAACTATATCAAACCATTTTTGCGCATTTTGTCTACTTAATTTAAATAAATACGTTCTAAAATTATTCACATATTTCACTATTTTATGATCAGAGCATAAAGCAGACATATATGTTGAGTATATCTTGCAATTGTATATCTATGTCGAGATTTTTTATATGAAAAAAATCACTTGAATAATTAATTCAAAATTACAAAAATAATTGCTACTAACATATGAAGAGGTGTGGAGGGGGGGGGGGGGGGTAACATAGTGCCAAGCGCCATTTCTGCAAAAATCGAGCTGGTGGAGAATTCTAACGGGGAAAAGTAAGAACTATGATTCTGATATCAACTACCCTAGGCAACTTAAATACGATCTTCCAAGCAGAATGCATTGGCATCACCAGAGCAGCACAGGCAGTTGCAGCCAAAGATGTCGGAGACCTAAGTTTGAAATTTGTCTCCGACAGTGCCTCCGTGCTACAAGCGCTAGCAAAAAATACTATAACCTCAATCCTTGTACTGGAATGCCACAATGCGCTTCAATCCATTGCAAGATCAAATAAAGTGACCCTGCGATGGATTAAAGGGCATAGCGACTCACTGGGCAACGACGCGGCAGATGAACTGGCCAAAAAGGGGATCAAAGGAAATAGTATATGGACCGGAACCCGTGATGCCCATACCCCAGGCCCAAATAAAAACATGGCTATGCAGGAACACCGACGAAACCCACCTTACAGAATGGAAAAAAAACGCATGATGCAGGCAAACAAAGAACGCGGTTCCGGAAACGTCTAAAAAACTTGCCCGCAACCTTACCAGATTAAAAAGGGACAAAATCCATCATAGGTACTATGACAGGCCACTGTCCCCTAAACAAACGCCTGTTTACCATAGGTGTGACAGACAGCCCTCTATGCAGAGGATGCACGGAGAAAGAAGAAACGCTACACAGCATGTGCTCATGGAATGCAGGAGCGTGGCAGAGCAACGGGCAAAAATATTACAATCTCCAGCAATTTATTTTGACATCTATAATAACATTGATAATTAATGTCTTTTTAAAAGAACTGATTAATTATAAAAACCCATTATTTAACAAATGATAACAATAACATTGCATTTTTATATAGGCTGATTACATCACAGAAATAATATGAAGATTAGTATGCTATCTATTATTCTATTCGAACATTAAAGCGCGTAATTATTATGTATCAAAACGTATATACCAAATAAAAAAAATATTTTTTTATGTAAGTTCCTAATATTATAAATATTAAGTTATAAGTATTAATATTTTATTTTCGGATAGTATACTATATAGGCGTGTTAAGAACACAATTTATTGGGCTACTGAACATAAGAGAAAATTAATCAATGTTTGGAACCAGTGCTGGATTTATACTTGATAAGGCCCTAAGCTATTTGAGATATAGGGCCCTTTGTGAGATATGGGGCCCACAACTGCTCACTCTGACAATTTTTTTGGGGGCCTTAAGCCATAGCTTGTGTAACTTATACGTAAATCCTGCAATGTTTGAACTATGAGTGGCATCTACACGTTGGATTTCATAGTAAAATTCTAGTTGTCAAAAGGTAGTAAGGCATTGAGCAATCTAATATCCTATATAACAATCTGCAGCATCTGTCCCGGAGGCCTGTAGCAACCTAAACAGGCTGCTAACCTTCTGGGACAGCCTGGGTTGGCTGGAGTAACATAAATAGAAACATGAGCCACGCACAACGGCCCAATCAAGAGGCCAAGTGCGGGAAATAGCCCAGGAAAACTAACCAACTATCCTATATAACCAATGCTTCTAGTATCATTCTAATTGTTCCGTTTCACTTGCGAGATGGAGGGAACGGACAGAAGGGGCTCAACTCACAGTAGTCATTTTCGGATCAGCAAAAAAATGTAATCAGTTTCTGTTTCAAATTGTAGCTTTTGATTAGATTTAGAAGTAAAAGCATTTATTACATTTTAGAGAGTAAAAAGCCGTTTATAGTGAAATTTATTAAAAATAAAACTGATAATGACGGCTAAAACTCGGCTAAAACTCGAGCAAAAGCCAATCTGAAATATAGGACGAGTGGTACTGGAAAGAGTTCAGCAAATATCCAGGAATCAGTAGCTGAGAGGGTCAGGAGACACGGGTGAAGTTAAAATGGGAACAGCAACTCACTCGGAATCGCATCTGATTTCATTATATTACATATTATGTAATCACCGAGAGGAAGGGGGGGGTTGGAGCTGAGACTTACGCTTTTTTACGTGGGGTGGGGGGGGGAGGGGGTGTCCGCCCTGATTACGTAATCGACTTTGGTCACCGCATATCATTTCTCGATACGTACGCCAAAGCGTTTCCACTCCTCTCTAATTGTTTTAGATCAAAATGCACATTAAATGTGCATTTTTAAATGCATCCTTAAATATTATTTTCTCTTTCATACTGTCTTCACAGCTCCCTGCGGTCTAAAGATTGGGATGTGTAAAATAAACCAAAGATTTTGAGATTTTGCAATTACTTTGAATGAACAAAGTACATTTTTAAAAGCAGTCTAAAATGTTTTTTCCACTTACCGTCTTCAAACACTTTACAAACGCTAGGTTCAAGTTTCTTCACATTTTCCGCAAATTCGGTTGATTACGTAATCTGGGGAGGGGAGGGGGGCTCAGGCCACTGATTACGTCTGTTGACATGGGGGAGGGTCGAAAATCCCAAAAACGTGATTACGTAATATGTGGATGGCCCCTAATGAGTTAAATTATTCACATTAAATTTTGAGCGTATTTAAGTCAATCCGTCGACCGTGCGTTCCGACATATTCTAGCCTGTTTATTTTCCAAGTGTTGTTTTAGGAAGACAAAAAATATTACAGATTAGTGTATTACAGACGCAGTACAACCGCTTCTAGGCAGTCAAACATCGAACCGCATCACTCAATGGAGGGCTTCACTCGGCGAGGAAAAATCTTAAAAAGAAATAATTAAAACATACCATTAGCAAAAATGCTGCCTTTGATACGAGTAAATTGAAGAAAAGCTAGTAACATTAATTTAGTAAAGAATTGTCAAGTTATTGTCAAGGTATATAATATAAAAATGTATTGAATTTGTAAAATAACACAATAAGAGACATCTTCCCACAGAGTAGGGGTTATGACTAAAAAGTAGAGCATTCAAGAGTTTACACAATTACATTGTATCACTGATTATGAAGTGTGCATAATTATATAAAGGATACGGGGCGGAAAGGAGTAGAGTTCACCTTTGTTGATTTTGAGTAAATGCTATTTTAAAGTTTCTAACCCTATAATTCCCTACAATTTTTAATTAATTATAATTAATATTGTTTGCCATTTATCATTAACCCTGGAGTAAATGGGTATTTTCATGGATGCATTTGTCTCTTTTGCAGGATTTTCGGCGACATCGACGGCGCTCGACTTAAAGTACTATAACTACGCAACTACTACACCAATCATAAAAAGAACAACTGCACAATGATTGCATTGAAATTTCGAATATAGAATATTGAAATATTATTTTGTAAAACAATTAAGGTAAGAATAGAATATTGAAATATTATTTTGTAAAACAATTAAGGTAAGAGCACCAGTAGATGACCATTTAAGGGCCAGAATTTTGAATTTTTAATGCTTACCCTTTATTTTTATCTGAATTCATTGAGTGAATATTTAGATATGTTTTCTGATGTGTGTTTATTAAACACACATACTTATTTTGCTTGTACAGTTATACAAAAAAATAATAAAAAATAAATACTTTTTCAAAAAAAATTGTTAGTAGTTGACCATCTAAAAAATACAAAAATCTAGTAGAAGACCATATTTTGTATCAGTACTTGACCATCCAGATAGTTAAGTTTAAATGGGGTTTAAGTTGTTAAAAAAGAGGCAAATTTATTAATACTTAGTGTTTTATTTCAAACAGAGCATATGAAGAAAGAACAGAGCATATTAGAAGTTACATAAAGAAATGTATCTCTGGAACATCGAAGACATCCCTCGTTGAGCTGATCTTTTTTGGCTCAGCTTTTAAAGCAATTACTACTGCTTCCCACGGGTAGTCAAGCTCGTCTTTACGTTCCGGCCATTTCCACAATCGACCATTCACTTCCATCGATGAAATTGTAGCTGTTTCCTTAATCGCTTTTAGTACTTTTCCGGGGTAAAATTTATTTTCGTACTGAAATATGACAAATTCACCACCAACTCTTTGAGGGGGCTTCAGAACCGCAACGTTAGATTCTTGGTAATGGTCAGGCTCAGTTTCTGACTCCTTTACACTTTCTCCTAGAGAATCCTTAGCATCTGAGTCAGAACTTGAACAGAAGTGGAGATTTTTGTTCACCCACTTTATTTTTGCAATCTTTATTTTTTCTAGACCTTGACACGCTTTAATGACTCTTTTTCTTCTTTCTTTCGTTGTTTTTCAGCAGCTTTTTCTACTTTTATCCGTTCAAGATCTTATCCTTTGTAAATATTCCTACAATAGAAGGCATTCTTTCTTTTGAACGTGGTTTAGGTGTGTCCCTTTTGATACTAGTTTTGTAAAAGAAATGCTTCTTAAATTGACTTGATACATTAGCAGGTGCAGGATCGGAAGAAGTTCCAGCAATACCGTTGACACCGGAATTTAATTCGTCAGCAACAGCGTTGATTGATGGTTCTGGTATCGTTTCTAGCAGACCGTCAGGAACTAAGCTGATTGCTCCAGTACAGTTTCAAGCAGACCGCCACCAACACTAATGGCTGACGGTCTCGACAGCAACTCAAGCAGATTCTCTGCAGTGATGACTGACGGAAGTCATCTAAGTACAAAATAAAAAAAATAGCTTTTAGTGGCAGGTTATAGCTGACACTAGAGGTGGTCAACTACTAAAAAGAAGTCCGCTACAATTTATTGAATAGTTGACCGCCCCGGTCAATTATTAGAAAATCAAGATAAATTTGAGTCAGTAGTGGACCACCCTGCCTGTCAGCTCCACGTGAATATTTTCATATTTTAAAATACCACTTTACCCAAACAAATCCTTAACAAATAGCAAAATAAAAACACTTACCATCAACAATGTTATTAGTCGCTAATAATCGCTCTCAAATCTATCACAATTCTTATGGAAATCAGCAAGAAAAACCCAGATAAACAGCTTACGGCGCGTCACTCTACAAACAACTGACCGCCATTTTGAATATTAACTAGTAGCAGACGCGCAGTTTGCACTGATAGATGGACAGATGGCAGCTCTTGTTAGTTAACATGGAATCAATTTAAAAATGTGTCCCAAATTCTTATTTTATCAACTTTAGTGTGAAATGGTCAACTACAGGTACATGGTCAATTACCGGTGCTCTTACCTTAGATAATTATGAATAAATATGAGAACGTCAAAGAAGTGAAAAAACAATGGCCGACTTTGGCATTTGCGACGCGACATTCAAAGACCCGAAATACTTTATATACTTGATAAATGGTACATCTAATCAGTTTAGGGGGACTATATGATGTTGTAGAAATGGTTTTACTTACGATTCGTTAAAATAAACACCGAAAACTACACGAAAAACGTTTCCGAAATGGCGGCACACGCACCGGCGAACTTGACGTTTCGTGAAGGCGGATGTTCGATTTGCCGCGGTCCGTAATAATATGTTACATGGACTGCGCAGTTGCTGCTGCGAATGCTAACAGAGAGAATTTAATTCTGTACCGATCTGCCATACGCATGAAAGAGACAAAATGCTTTCGATGGTAAAAAAAGAGTTCGAAAGCGCGCGCGCCGAGCGAGACCAGATCTGGTCGACTCATACTCAACGGATAATTGTTTCGCAACCAGATTTGGTCGACTCATACTCAACGGGTTAAATGTAGAATGTTAATTTGTTGTTAAAATATGATAAAACTATGAGTATAGGCTTATAGAAATTATTAATGTAACGTCATAACCTAAAGGAAATAAGTGGAACAGTTCTTTATTTGTAAGTCTTCGTCTACACTGATTTGTTTTTCATCATCTTTGGTATTCCCCATTTCCAACTGCAAAGCATTTTTCTTTACTTGAAATTCACCGCAGATTTTGGGATATCTAGGAGAAATGCAAATTTTTTCGATAGGTATGGTTCTGTAGGATTCATAAGAACCTTCTTTGCTGTCTTTTAATAGTAAAATATAGCCTCAAATTTTCCTCATTAGTCTCTTGAAAAAAGTATTCTTAAGACATTTTCCTGCAAAAACTGTACCTTTTTACTGGTTGTTTTATTATCTTAAATAACCTGTGACAACTTTTCTACTATTAATTTTTATATCAGATATAGCATCTTTTTACTACACGGTGGCATATTTAGATTATTTTACATAAAAATTGACTCCCTTTCTTTTCGCCCTGCACCCTTCATATATACTAAGACTATAATAAGCACCAAAATTAAGTTAAATAAAAATATTTCTAAAAATGTAAAGAGAATAGTGAAAAATTGTTTGTTTGTCCTTGATCATTGAGTCCTTGTAATTACATACTATATCTACCTCCAGTTAGACTGGAACTTTTCTGTAGCTTAAATACACAGTTTTTAAAGTAATAGTGTAAGAGAGTAGAGATGCATAAAGTCACGTCATTTTAAGACAAAAATATCTGTTATATTTGTACTCCTGGATACCTCGAAACACCAATCAGGCTACCAGGAACGATTGCATTTGCCGGGAACCTAGAATCAAACATAGTATAATCTTGAAATAACTAAAATCGGCTGGCAATAATTTATTTTGCCTAAGAATGAAGCTTATGAAAGAATTATAGAATGACGTAAAAGTAATGGTTGCAAAAAATTACTTTTTAGAATTTATATTAGGTTTTTATTTAAAATTGTTTAGTCAATATGTACAAGACTACAGATAGAGTGAGGACATTGCTTTCACTTAAACAAGAATGTGTATAAAACTATTGGCACTTGTCTTAAATAAAAATAATATAAATAGGATAGAAAACGAAATTTAGTGTAATTTGTAGCACCCGACGTTTCGGTGACGTTGCAGCCACCGTTCCCTTTGTGCCAATCTCAAAATCCCATTATGCTATCCAAGGAACAATTCTACTTTCCTCACATGATCCGGGAAGCCATTGAAATAAGAAGAACCCCGAACTTCAATAGAGATGACGGTTACAAACTCCCTTCTACGTGGAACCCTATTCTTAAAATGTTCCCGCCGCCGAACGCCGAACGCAAAGACGTAAAACAGGATACAGTGAGTGTTGTGTTCAAGATGGATTTTCAACATTCCCGCGCTCCGAGCCCGGCCCCCCACCACCGTTATAACCTACACAGTGGCGGCAGCGGTATGCGGCCTACCCGTAAAACAACGGATTGACAGCTCTTCAGTCTACCCTGGACAACGGCGGCTGCAACGTCACCGAAACGTCGGGTGCTACAAATTTCACGCGGTAAATTCGTTTTCTATCCTATTTATAATGTCAAACAAACGCGATAGTCTTCGATTTTATATTAAAAAATAATAATTTTGAAATGTAATGAAATTATCTGGCTATAGATAGTTATTCCAAATTTTGACGAATATGACATGTGAAACCAAATACTTAGTTTCGATCGAAGAAATATTAATTGCTTGCTAATCTAATAAATAAAATACAAATGGAGTTGCCATGGAATTCACCGACCAGAGTCGGGCCTACATAATATTACACTTCTGGGGGGGTGAACCGTGGACTCCGGACTAACGACCGGCTGTGGAAGGTTTAGGACAGCTGTGTTGCGACAGGGTAATGGTTCTGGATTCTCAGGGAACACAAATATGATCAGAATTTTTGCCATAAAATGATGTGCGCCAAAAATGGCGCTATCTCTGGAAACATTGTATGAAATTGACTATAAAAATTGACAAAGCTATCACTTTTGGTTGAGCGCGACCATTTCACGTTCAATTGTGGCCGGTGCCGACTCCTTACCGAACAAACCTTTGATTTTTCTAGCGACGTAATCATCGGCGTAAAACGTCTTATTTTTTAAAGCAAAAGTCGCCTCAATCTCTGCGACGGTTCGATTTTCCGTTTCTAAGAAGAACAGATAGAGGTAGATTGCACCAATAAGCGTAAAGACTGAGTAAAAATAGAGAGATCCGTAGATGTGCATTGACGACTCCACGTAGAGGTATGTTTTAGCAGCGATGAAGCCCGAGAGGTCGCATACAGCACCGACGATTCCGCATGCAATGCCGCGTATTCTGAAATAATTTTATTTTTTAAAATTTTATTTACAAGTAGTTCAAGTGGCTCCACCGCGTTAAAGTCTCTTTGATGATAAAATTTTGTTGTTTTTGGTTTCGTTTTTTTTTTCTGGTGTATCAGATGATTGCTTAAGTTGGTGCCCGATTGATGTAGCCAACTTAATCTATAGCAGATATTCGGGGATTATGATTCCTTAGGTTTCATGCACTGGCAAGATGAGTGTTGTTTCATGCACTTGGCAAGATGAGATTTGTGTGCATTCGAGAAAAATGGGGAACCTTAAGATGTATTTGCAGCATGTAATGTTATATGAATTTTGGAAAGGCGTGAGTGTTTGACTGCGTAAAAAACCATTCAGAGTGTTTATTTGGACATTAAAAAGTGGTTTGGCAGATTCCGAAATGGTGATTTCAACTTGGAGGATCAGCCGCGCTCTGGACGATGTTCTGGTATTGATGACGACATTTGATAGTGGAAGAAAATCCAAGGATTACAGAATATTTAAAATTTAACCACTTTTCACTATTTAAAAAAGCTTGGATACATTTCCAAGCTCGATACTTCAGTGCCGCTGAAATGGATAAGCTAAATCGAATGATTGTGTCTACAAGCACAAAACAAAACTGAACCATTTTTATATAGAATCGTAACAGGAGATGAGAAGTGGATCCTGTAAAAAAACTATTGCGGTCTTTGCAGAACAGTTTGAATGGCGAAAATCGTGGAAGCTGTAGAAAAGCAACTGATAAACTTTTTTCAAGGAAAACCAAGCAGTTTCTTCAAAAATGGAATCAACAAGCTTGTTGATCGTTGGAAAACAATTATAGAGAAGAATGGAGACTACAGTCTGCGCACGATCTATGAAGAATGGGGGACTGGGAAAGCGGCTGGATTACGCCGCCCCCGACCGTCGCTTCATACCCCGCACTCTCCCAGTACCAGTACTGGGAGAGCGCAGGGTGTGGAGCGACGGTCGGGGGCGGCGTAATCCGCCCTCTTCGCCAGATTCTTCGGAGGTTGCGCGCGGACTGTATATACTTGATTAATAAAACTCCTGTCTTTAAAATTTAAAACATGTTGAAGTTTACCTTTGAATCGGGCACAAACTTATGCATCATCATCTGATGTATGCATTGCACAAACATGCTAGGTAAGACACAGGATATATCTATATCGATACCTCCTACGTATAGTATTGTAACTATTAAAAATGGTATTTCTGTTTTTTTTCATTAATCGCATTTATTTATGGTAATACTTAAAACTAATTTAACGAAATTCCAGTTTTCAAATTAAATGGTACTTTTAGTGCGGAATTTCGGAATTTTGATAAATTACTTTTAAGTATACCATAAATAAATGCGATTTAAAAAAAAAAAGAAATACCATTTTTAATAGTTACAATACGTAGCAGGTATCGATATGTTTAAAATGGCTCAATTGATGATGACTTTTTGATGATTTTAATTAATTTAATTAACGATGATTTTATTGACGATGGCTTAATTGATAATGATTTGATTGATGATTTTAAAATAGGTGGTACAGAGTCTTCTGAGCTCGATCTACTTTAATACTACTTTTCGTTCAAACATATTTATCTATACATCTCTTAAGAGAATACTAAACATTTATTATACTGTTGTTTGTGATTGTGGATGTGCAACGCAATTTACGATAAATAGCTGCTGCTGTCTACTATTTATTGGTGGAATTATTATTCCACCATTATAATTTGTAGGTATATAATGAAAAAGAGATAGTTACTTATAACATAATTTGCTATGACACACCACGCCCAACATAGCAAATCCACGACACAATTTGCAATTACAATGGTGCACAATAATACCTAAAAGGATTTTCCTACAATTTGAAATTTTCCACAATTATTCCTAGAAGGATTTTTCTTGAAATGGTAAAAGTCCACTGTGCCCACGAAATTGAATATATTCGGCAATTTGAAATGTGTTTAAAGAATAAAATCTTTTAAAAATTGTGAATATTGAAACATTTCCAATGGCATTTTTAAAAGTTAAAATTATTATAATTATACGAAAAATCCAACATTTTAAGAATCTCCCGTAGAAGAGCGCAGAATGTCAGTTAGCGAGCTAAAGAATGGATTCATTTTAAAAACGCTGTTTTATACTCACGAATATGGAAATATCTCCGAAATTATCATCCACGACACGGGTATAACACCGATATGATTAAACGAAACCATTGCGATGAAGAAGATAAGCGGCAGTGCAGATGTGTCATTTGGATTGTAGATGACCTCCTCGAAAGAGCTGACATCCGGTGAAATATTGGCGTGAGCATAAAACCCTAGCGCAAACGTAGACAAGCAGGATCCGAGCATGCAGCCGACGACGAGGAATTTCTTTCCGGTTACCCTGACGAGGCACATACACACTATAGCACCGAGGACTGTGAGGGCTCCGATCATCGCCTGTAAAAGAAATCATTGTTACAATAACGAACAAAATGTTCTCAAACTCAACCTGCCCAAGAAATAAGAGATCTAGGTCCAGTTAACATACACTATTTTGGGGTGAGGAGTATGTTCTAAGACTACAGTCGAAAGACTTAATATCGTACAAAAAAGGACTGTTAGGGCTCCAAACATCACCTGTATAGAAAATCATTGTTACAGTAACGATTAACAGGCTGTTCTCGAATTCAAACTGTCTAAGAAATAAAAGATTTAGGCCTTGTTTACATACACTACTCTGGGGTGGAAAGCATGCTCTAAGGCGCAGTTCAGACAGAAGAGATGTAGCGAGAGCGTCGGGCGAAGACGTGGCGTATTTTCGAGATGCCCCCATGGTAACATACGAGTCAATGCAGACAGAAGAGACGTGGTGCGGGCGTGTCTTTTTGGCGCCCGCGACAGAAAATGCAATAAAACGATATTGAATACAATATTGATTTTTGTGAGTTAGTCGAGAAACATCCATCATTACATGACTTCAATCGCATTATATGTATAGAGATAGCGGTTAATGCATGAGAATGCATCCACTTCGAACAGTTTCACAACGGCTGAGCGACTGAATGTCTTTTCTGTATACTTTGGTAATGTCGCATCCGTGCCGCGACCTCACTTGAAGCTCCCACCATATCTCTTCTTCTGTCTAAACTGCAGGGTGGTGAACGGTTTCGTGCAGCTTGGACCACAAGATCCACTTTGTTCTCGGATCGGCTCAACTCACGATTCAGCTCCTATTCAGAAGCCTCCTCGTGTGGAAGGCTACCCTGGGTAAGACTCTCGGTCTCAGGCCTCAAAAGCTGGTGGACCGGTTTCTCCCGGCGAGATTGCATCCCGGCATCACTGGATGGTTTGCGCACTAGTCGGCGAAGCCCATCGGTTGTGCATTCTGGCTAATTTCTGAAGGGAGACTATGGAAATACACTGTCTCCTAAGCAGCGGGGATGGATGTTGACCTGTTGTCAAGCCACTCTTGAAATGACCTTGGGCCACTCGATCCCGTGCGGCACTACGGGCAAAGAACGCCCAGGTCCGCGATAAATTCAAACTAAATTGCCGCTGTAATACAACAGGTAAAGGTCGCGTACGTGACTTCGGACCCGTAACCAGTCGGAAGGACGGATGTATCTTGAAGGTTAATTTCAAACGGAGATATCCTTCCAAACTGGTAGTCAGGTGGCGTGGCTGTCCGCTGGGTACCTTTCCCGGTGCCTCACCGTTAAGGCGTTGTCCTCTGACGGGCAGGTAACAAAGCTAGACGGTGGATTGTTTTGTCCTAAGTCTTCTGCGCTCACCTCGTGAAAGTCAAATGATATCGAAGCTTTTCGAGATTCCATTAAAGAAATTACTTATATGAAGAACTTAGAAGTCATAGAAAGGCTGTTTGCCATCGAGGCCTTGGGAAATAGGTGTGTGCGTTGTCGGTAGATTTATCGACAGCAATTTAATCCGTTTGTTCTCGACGACATACATTTTAAAATGAAATTCACGAATAAATGAAACGAAAAGCAAGATTCGAAGAACTAAACAAGTCGAATACAAGCCAGCAGACATGACAGTTCTGTTTTTGAAGCGATGAGCAAATCAAGAAATAGTGTCGACTTAATCTCGATTCTCAAGTCGGCTGAAAACCTCGACTTTTGCATTTATATGTATTAAATGGAATATTGTATTATATAATTCATTTATATAATGTAGCATTTAGATGTATTTCAACATTCAAAACTATATAATATCACGTATAATATTTATTTAATGAAATGATGGTATAATTAGTCGAATGGAAACAAAGTCGACTCGAGTGAAATCAATGTTCGTCCACTGCTTAACCAAAATCTATCGGAGTAAAAAGTCTACGTGTCTATGATTCTGCTGTGTATGCGTTGTTTAGTTAAACGAATCTTAAAGTGCGTATATTTCTCAACATATTGGATCAGTGGCATCGCTAGGGGCGGGCGGGGGGGGGGGGCGGTCTGCTCCGGGCCTCGCAAGGGCAGGGGCCTCCAAATGGTATTTTTTTTAGGAGGCCCACATGAAAAATATAAATGTAATGCTTATTTTACATATTAAATAGTTTTCATATTAATAGAATGGATTCGATGTTTTAGAAGAAATAAACCATGCACAAAAGTATTTGCAAACTAAAGGTTTAAGTCTGGAAAATACTGTTATCCAGCTAAAGAGTTTGAAAAACTTTTTGTTAGAAAGACGAAATGATTTAGTAGACGAGGCTATTAAATTTTCTGCAACCAAATGTGAAGAAATGGGAATTTCACTGGAAAAAAGAGGACGAATACAACGTAAGAAAGTCATGCCTGGAGAACAATCAAGAGATGCTGGATTGTCATTAGAAGAAGAGACAAAACGATGTATGCTTGAATGCATCGATAAATTACATCAAGAGCTAGAAGTAAGGATGAAATCAATGGAAAGGGTTCTTGAAATATTCGGCATTATTCAGCCATATCACCTACTAAATGATAATGATGAACAACTGTCTATTCTTATTTCAAACTTCTGTAAAGCTTATGAAGACTTTGATAAGGACAAAACAATGACTGAAATAAAAAGACTGCAAAATTTTATTAAAGCAGCTGGGGTTTCAAAAGAAGAATCGGAGAAGTGGATATCACTAAAAGTCTTACAGTTCATTGTTTCCTTACAGGAAATGGACCTCACAGAATCTGTTCCCAATGTGTATGTAGCGTTGAAACTTTTTTTGACAGTGTGTGTTTCTGTGGCTTCTAACGAAAGAAGCTTTTCAAAGCTCAAGCTGATAAAAATCTACAATGAGCCAAGCAAGGCTTAACGGTTTGGCTATTCTGTCAGTGGAAAGGGAAGCAGCAAACAAGGCGGATTTTGATACAATTATTAAGGAGTTCGCTGAAGCTAAAGTGTGCAGGCAGAAAGTGTTTTGATTTTGTTGTTTAAAACTAAATTTTTTGTTATTGCCTTATGTTTTTCACCTTGACCTTAATAAATAAGACTTGAGTTTTCATGGCTTATGATGGTTTTTATTTTCCGCCCTAATTTTATTCTTGACACAGTTTCTTATGATTTATCGCTTCCTGGGGGGCCTCTCAGATTATTTCCGCCCCGGGCCTACAGAGGTCTAGCGACGCCACTGTATTGGATTCATCTAAAACGGGCGGTAAACAGCTCTTAAACGCATTTAGTAAAACACCTGGACAACGGCGTTTCACGGATACTTTTATTTCTAAGACCGTAACTGTTTCAATGCGGCTACCGATGTTACTACTCTATTGCACTCTGCTACGATAACTATAAATTATATTATAAAGTAAATGATAGTTTACCACAGTCCAGTGTGGGTCAAGAGGCACTTTAAATGCAGCGACTAGATTTATCATGGTAGGTTTTATGGCTGTTAGGCCAGTCATGGAGCTAAACGTGAAAAGCAGCGACGATAGAATGAGAGGCCTTCTCGCTTCCCTTCGTTTGAATTCTGATATTACTCCTTTAATCCTGGAAGAAAGCATAGTCAAGTATTTATCTGTCACATATACACAATTGAGAAATATCGTAGACTTAGTCAGTTTGAAACAATATAAATTAAGGACTATAACATTTGATTGACATTATAATAAAATTAAAAATGAGTTTGTGTAAAAAAAATAATTCTACGCATGAAATATGATACGGAAATGATCAAAACAGACGAAACTGTGCAGATAAAGAACATTCTTATCGTACGTCAAGGGCGTGACAGATCGAATAAGATGCAATCTTCAAGCAGATCTTCAAACCAATCCAAATTATTATTCAAGAGGCAGCGACAAAAGGGTACAATAAGTATTTATTTTTAAAAATACACCAAAAAGTTGCAGCGCACTTTTTTTTTGTGCGCAAAGGCTGGCTTCCGACCGTTTAAAGGCAGACCCTCCCTTAAACCATCACAGGAATACTTCTGGCTCCGGTGACACGGCATAATTCATTCATTCATTATGAGAACAAAACAAAAGTAAATAAATCTCACCGTTTCCAAGTGCCTTCATTCTCATGAGGACAGGCCTTTTCATTGCCAGCAGATTCGCATCTTCGACACCTCTGATTGTTATTATTGTATGAGATCAACTCTTGGAATTCCTTCTCCACGAGCGGACGTTCCACCCATCCCCTGAGCCAGCAGAGGGACTGCAGAGCATGTTCTTCGCGACCCTTCGATAGCAGCCAAATAGGCGATTCTGGTACCTACGGAAAAGTAATGGTTACAAATTTGAAGAAGATATACAATTAGATTAAAGAGAGAAACCCATGCAGCTAGTAAAGTGTGAGGAGAGGGTAATGCGCCCTCCCTTAAGTATACCACAGTGTTGGGTCAATCAATTGAATATTTCAAATGACTCACGAAATCAATCACGATTGATTTAGTCGCGACTAACGTTAATCACGATTGAAGCAATCGCGACCAAATAAATTAGTCGTTAATCGTCAATCGTCAATCGCGACTAACTTGCTCTTTAGATACCACCTGACAATTCACTCTCGGCAGTCGCGTTCGCGGTCGCATCGCACTGACCGCACCAACCGATGGAAAAAACGCAAAACTGAAGTTGACCGCTATCGAGAATATCAATTGCAAAAGTTTATTCGTCAATAATGACTTAACGATTGAAACTATTCAATCGTTAGTCGCCGATTGACGATTAAACGAATCAATCGTTAGTCGTCAATCGCGATTAACGTATTCAATCGTCAATCGTTAGTCGACTAAATTTTGCCCAACAGTGGTACACCACCCTGATCAAAAAAAATATAACCTTTAATTGGAAAAAAATACACTTACTCCTACAAAATAAATTTACTTTAATCTCTTACAAAGTGTTTTCCTCGGAAAGGCATACTATACCGCTCCCAGATGTTTCACTGTGGTGGAAAACACTTCTAGAATGCATCTTCTGGCATAGTGGTCAACTGGGCATTACGCATATGCTCCCCTGATTCGAATTAGTCCATTACAGCAGCATTTTCGACTTGGGGGGGTCACTCAAAAATCACATGGACCCATGTCTAGGGAGTAGAGAGCCTGATGAAGCATTGGAATGCTAGGAATGCGGGATCTTGCATGACCAAAGCCCATAGGCCTGATATGTGTCTTCTTAGGTCGGCTCAACTCGCGCTTCAGCTCCCATCCGGCAGCCTCCTTAAAGATGGACTTAACCTGGAAGGGCCGCCTTGAACTCTGGCAGCGGCTGCAACCTGCACTCGAAGACAGTTGGCATCGGAAGTGCGAATGGGAGGAACACCTCAGGTGGAACTGGGTGGTTTGCACACCAGGCTGGGTAAACCTAACTTGCACAATCCGGTGAATAACTGGGGGGAAGGTAGCTGGTTGACCTGGCATTACCTATCCTTAGAAATGATCCGTTGGCCGCCCAATACCGAGTGATCTTTACAAGCAAAGAGCGCCACGGATCCATAACAAATTCAATCTGAATTCATGCTAACGTCAGGTAAAGGTCGCGCTAGCAACCTCGAATCTGTGACTAGATTGGAGGATGGAGAAATTTGCCTAAATCCGGTAGTAAAGGTGCGAGGTCGGCCCGCTGTGTAGCACTTCCCAGTCTCAGGGTGAGTCGTTGGACTCTTATGGGCTGTTAGCGTAATTTGATACCTAGATAAGACAGCTGTCCTAAACCTACCACAGCCGGTTGTTAATCCGGAATCCACTGCTCGCCCCCCAGAAGTGTAATAAATAAATAAATTACAAATTATGATGTACTTTACGGTCACTCCATGAGAGACAGCATGGCTGATAATCTTTATAGCCCCTGGGGTGGCGGGTTCGCCCACAGTAATTGACAAACCTTGATGACCAAAGAGAAAAAAAAAAAAAAAAAAAAAAGCTCATTTTGTTCACAATTCAAATAGTGCTCAAACCCCCCCCCCCCCCTCCCCTTACCCGCACCAGTACAAATGGGCAACATTTGGGGCTGTTATGACGAATAAGAAGGAATCGACAATGCAACTGAAAAACAAGAGAAGAAGACTTCCACGAGTGCTTCCAGCAAAATACTGCATGAGCTTTTTGGACAAATTATGTATTTATACTTACAAAAATAATCGCAAGCATCGAAAATATGGCAACACCAAGATAAACAGCAGCTAAAGTCCTCCACGGGCAGACAGTCCCCAAAACAAAGACTCCGCAAACTCCAACGGAAACGAAGACTTCAGCACTGCTCGCCATGATGCCTCTCAGCGACGGCTGGCTGAAATACAAAATATCTACTGAGAATAATTTGAGAGTTGGGCGAACAATCGAATGTCTGTTGAATAGCAAGTTCTCCCGATTGACATATCGTGAAAAAATTCAAGTAAGAGATAGCATGCAATTTCAGAGATATTTTTTTGCATTGAAACGAAACCAGCTGTAAAAAATAACTTTGCATTGAGTTATGGGTTGTTATGAGTTAAGTCGATAAAGAAAACCCTTCAATAGTATCTTCATCTATGGCATTTAAAAAATAGGCAAACAATTGGTTTCTGGACGCAGGAATCAATTTTGCTGATAACTTCTTTTGACTCCCTTTGTATCATTTTATTTTAAACTAGCTGACCCGAGCCCACTTCGTTTGGCGGTAAAACTTTTTACTTGTGATGACATTATGAGTGTGGTTTGGTTAGTACTGAGTGCTATGATTTATTTACTGACTGCCAAAAGAAGGGTTATATTTTTACTGCATATGTATGTAAGTATTTGCATGCCAATTTGACTATATTATCGTTATTTGTGGGTGTCTTCTTGTGAGTGTCTTATTTTTAAGTGTCTTATCTCTTTAACCATTTATGCAGTAAAAGTGAAATTTTATGCAGTAAAAGAGAAAAGTCTTTTGTTTTAAAATGACCTAACGATTTAAATTATTTTTTTAATTTGAAAAACTACTTTTTGTGACCTAAATATAAGTTAGGCATATATTGTCGCTGACTTTTTTGTAGGAATTATCAAGCTCTACAACTTTTCAGTCGTCCAGTTTGTAAAGGGCATGTTTGACTTACTGATTTTTTAAGCAGACTTTATATGCTGCCATCTCAAGTCTTCTCGTCGATGACGGCAAAGCATTGAACAATTTAAAACTAATATATAAAAATGTTTTTTGATATTTAGTCAAGCGTACTTTAGGCAATAACACATTGTTTTTATGTCGCATATTATGGCTATGTCGAGTGGAGTGAAGCTCGCTATTTAAAAGATTCTCTAATAGTTTTGAAGACAACAAACATAATTTGATTTGATTGAAAGAACAATAAGTATTATCATCGAATTCACTTTGCCGCGAAATGGTCTCCGATAGAATGGTTGTAGACTAACATGATTACAAAACGACTTTCATCACCAACCAACAAACAACTGTGCATTCGTCTATAAATTTACGTTTTCAAAACACGTAATTTTAACCATGGTCAATATTTTTTGAGTTTTAATGCTTAGTAGATGGACAGATAGTGTGACCCACCTGTAACTGTCCATTGAGTTTCGTTTCTGAACTCTGCATTTTGTAAATACTTTGACATTAGAATACTATCTAAATTAAGGCACGCTCGGTTGTGTCTGAACTGTAGTAATTTAAACGTCATGATCTCCCATTCCTTTGTATATCTTAAAAGGTATGTGATATATTATTATTATCACATACCTTTTAAGATTATTTGAAATTTTATTTTTTACTAAAACTTTAGTTCACTTGATTTTATTTTTCACTGCATTCTTCAATGTATTTTTTTTAATTTTATTTAGCATTTGGCAGTACTTAATTATACGAATCTGAGCCTACCTTAGTGCGGACGTCTCGTGCGATCCAGTTAGGTTAGGTTTAATTCATCTGTAACTGTTATTATGTTTTTGTAAAATAAAGAATTTAAATTTGAATTTCTGGGAATTTAGGTAAGAAATACAAGTCTTTTGTTTTGATCAATTTATTATCTTTATTAATCGCTTGCACAAACCAAAGTTGTCCCGCCGGTAGAGGGTACAAGATCGGTTTACATGCCAGCAGTCGAATTTGCAAAGTTTAATAATGAAAGTTTTAAATTGATGAGTAGAAAATAAAGAATTTGAAAATCGAATCCCAAAATTGCAATTATTATAGAAGAAAAAAATTGAGTAAATATAAGAGAAGAAAACAAAGAAGTTCAATCGAGAAGTTTCAATCCTGTTGTGGTCTAATATTCGGTGCAGGCTTTGGCGCGGTGTGCTGGAGTATTATTGTGATGGAGGAACCAAGTGTCCATTCTTGACTTTGACCGCAGGTTCTTCATAGATCCAATGACTTTAAGTAGGCAATGTTCAGTATACCACTTAGCTGTAACTGTCTTCTGTGTGTCCAAAACGACACGTTCCACAATTCAACTCGATTTGAAAAATACAGCTATCGTTTTTTCTTTACAGATTGGCATTTTCTGACAACTCAGGGTGTGTCCTCATCGTCAAAGGCCCAAACTTTGCTTTGAGCCTTTGTCGGCGAATCGAAATAGTACAGCCAAGTCTCGTCATCTGGCACGATGTTGTTCACATGCCGAGATTGTCTCTTATCGGATATTGATAAGAGAGACTGAGTTTTTTATGAATAAAGAAACACATTATAAAAAGTTTTCAGATACACATACTAAAAATACGAGAAATAAATTAAACATTTTTATACCATGTATTAAACTAAACACAGCAAGGCAAGACAAAAAATACTCAGGGCCATATTACTTTAACAGGCTACCAGAAAGTTTAAAAACTATTCAAGTGGAAAACTTATTCAAAAAGTTACTTAAAGAATTCTTATTAGACAAAGCTTTTTACTCGATCGATGAGTTTGTTAATTTTAAATAATTTTTCAAATTTTTTGGTAATTTTTTTGACAATTTTAAGTAGCATTTTTTAATTATTCTGACTTTTTCTGATTTTAATTTCTTGATTATTTTTATCAATTATTTTAATTTGTGGTTTTAGTAAATAAATCTTAAAAATGATTTGGATGCCCTAAAAGCAATAATGAAGTAACTGTATGTACGTGGTGATAAATTTAAATATTGTAAAAACGAACTAATATACTGTAATTTAAATGTACCTAAATATTAAGTTTCTACAATCTGTTAAGATTTTTTGGAAATAAATTGAAATTGAAATTGAAAAATTGAAAATATCAATCTTTTTTAGCATCTCCCGGCACCAAGTTACACGTCGTGTCATCTGCTCTTCGGTCAGTCGATGCGGCACCCAGAGAGAACAAAGTTTCTTCATGCAATAAAGTATTGTCATTGTTTGGGATTAACACGCTATCTCAGCTAAATTGTTATCTTCTCTGAAATTCGGTTTGTACAATATTTATGTAGGTCAATGCCAGGAATGATATTTGTCTTTTGTCTGAGGTAGTTTTTATTGCCAAGACGATCCGATTAATGCAAGTGTAAGACCATTCTAGTGGGATCAAGTAATCTAATGTGAAAATGATAAACAAGAGATTTGTTCGCACATTTATTGTACCCAAGTGTAAAACAAGTCATAGCAGAAACTCAGCCATAGATCACAAATTCAGCAATACTGATCTATATTCCAAAATGGTTTTTGTCATGGAAATTGGTGATACACTATCCATTGAAGAATAGAACAGCATCCTACTTATGTAATATCCAATTATTTCTACCTATATTCTCTATTTCGGTGTTTCTTACTTTTACCTATTACGTTTTGTTATTCTAACATTATTCTAGGGATTCCAATAAGGAGTGGATGGGCGGGTAATGTGGTGCTCACATATGGCAAGATAGCTGTCCTAAACCAACCACAGCCGGTCGTTAGTCCAGAGTACACCGCTGACCTCCCAGAAGTGTAATAAATAGTATTATGACGGGTCTGACTCCGGACAGTGAATTACATGGCAGCTACGATTCCATTTTATTTTATTTATAAATTTTAATAAAATTTACACTATATTTTAATAAATAGTACAAATACTTTAGTGGTCTTTGTTCTCTATGTTTGCTGTACCATAATTTATAATAGATAAAAAATGTCTTTATTCACCTAAAATTTAAAAGAAGAGGTTATTACAATACTAGTCAACAATTTTCAATTCTACCAAAAGTTATTTATGATTGCGACTTAAGTAACTCATTTGCATTTAATTATAATTATGTTTTAAAATAATTATAATTGACTAACGAATGGTCTTCAAAAACCGCAGACTGTTAAAAACAAGTCTGCGCAATGACCAAAACCTGTAAAACGGGTCACAATCTGTTCAAAACAATTGTCGACTATACAATTTATTAAAACAATGGCCGAGTGGATCAAAAGCAAAACGAAAATGAAGGAAAATCATTTTTGGCCATCTGCAAAAGATTCTTTGCCTCACAGCATCCTCTCTTGTCATTGATTTGGTAGCGAACTTTTTCTTGCAGCTTGGGCCATTAGATCAACTGTGTTTCCAGGTCGGTCCAACTCACGATTCAACTCCTATTCAGTAACCTCCTCGTGAGGAGGACTACCCCGGGTAGGATTCTCGCATCTCAGGCCTCGCGGCTGGTAGATCGGTTTCCCCTGGAGGAATGCCTTCCAGCGCTACTGGACGGTTTGGACGCACCGTGCGGTGTCAGCCAATCGGCTGTACACTCTGTTTAATTATTGAAGGAGCGTGGAGACCACTCAACCACTCTTGAAATAACCAATCGGCTACCTGATCCTGAATTCAGATTCGTGCAAAAGATGCCAATGGTCCGCGATAGATTCAAACTGAAGACAGAGACACTGCTGAATATACAGCAGGTATAAATAGCGCAAGCGACTTCGGACCCGTAACCTCCATGGGAAACACATGTGAATTTAACTGGGGGATATTTATCCATTAAATACAGCATATGTCATTACGTTCTTTCCATGGGAGACAGAATGGCAACTCTCTGTCGAGTGGCAGGTTCCTATCCATAATGCGCCATCCATAATTTACTTTCGCGCAAAGACACATTTCTTTCCTGGGTACCATACTACATCTATACCCAAGGATTTTGCCCACTAAAATAATATGCGGTCTTGAATTTCATCACAAAATGGCTTTTAGACTTAGGTTTTTAAGTGTATAAACTGTATATAGACTGAAAATAGTTTGTTATACATTTTTCATACATAATGGACCGTGCTGGTGATACATAAAAGACCGTGAGTCTTTTCAACTCACGATCCCGACATGACAACATTCTCAGACTGTTGGTAAGCGAAAATGTTGAGAATGATGGTTCAGACGAGGATATAAATGGTGTGGATGACTCGGATGCTGATCCCGATTTCGTAATAAAGGACAATAGGCAGTATGAAGACTCTACTACTTTAAGTCCAGATGACAAAAACGAGGCATTGATGAAAGTAGACAACCAAGAAGATGGAAGTGAACTGCTACATGCAGTAGCTAAAAAGGCACTTTTTTTATCATTTTTCATTGAGAGAATGAGGAAAACTGAATGCAAACCTATTAATGCTTGGAAAAGCAAACCTCCCCCAAGAAATGTGAGAACCCCAGCAATAAATATAATTAGAACATTGCCTGGCATCAGAGGGCCTGAAAGAGCACTAGGAAATGCTGCAGGAACTTATTTTTTTTCCATTACATCCATTTAAGTAACAAGAAATAAACAGAATATAGCAAATAGTATACAACGGTCAAATTGACCTTATGTTCCCCTTAGTGTTATAAAAATCAAGTTTCGATATAGGTGTTAAGATAGCCTTAAAACAAAATGTATGGGGTAAATTAAAATGTAATAATAATAAATAAACATAAAATTAAAAAATAATTAAAAATATTACCATATCTCTCCAATATAGGATGTCATGGGTGCGCTTAGCAGTCCAGTCCCCAAGCCGACGAATGCGTTGCCCACCATCAAAGTAGACAAGTCTTGCGCTTGCCACATCATAATCCATGCCATAATGTACGGAATGTTAGAATATATCATGGCCTTTTTCCTTCCGACGATTGTGGTTATAGGGCCTCCAAGGAGGTTTCCACCCGCTTGCGTCATAAAACATATACTGCCTGTAAAGAATATCATAAATTAAATATATATATATATATATATATATATATATATATATATATATATATATATATATATATATATATATATATATATATATATATATATATATATATATATATATATATATATATATATATATATATATATATATATATATATATATATTTCTGTTTATTTGAAAAAACAACAGATTTATATCAGTCTTACGTACTAGAGATAATATTGTATTAAGTTATTTGATATAAATCTAAAAACGTTTTCTACTTATTGATAATTTACCTATTTTGTTATACTCTTCTAATAACTTTAATATTTTATTTTAATTTCAGTTTGGTGTGTTTTTTTTTTAGTCCGTTATTTTTGCAGAGGCGAGTTGCTTGAATTGTGATTTACTTAGAAGCATACCATCAAAGCAATTTACAATTTTCACATATGAGTGCATTATACGGGGCACCGGCGAGAATAGAGCGTTATTGGTTGAACAATGCGGCGGGCGGAAGACATCACAATGACGAGTTCTGTGGGTCGACGGAACGTTCAGCGGGAAACAACTGAGCAGATCAGGGCAGTCGAGTTTATGGGTAAAGAGTGAACTAATGAGGAGAAGATCTGTAAGAGTACGTCTCGTCTTCAGAGATTGACATTTAAAAAAGTGAGTTTGGGCATTGTAATCGGCGAATTCTATTTCGTAAAGAATTTAAAACGCATCCACCTCAGAACCGTTTTCTGAACTCTTTCAATGTCTGAAACATATTGTTCGTAACATGGATTCCAAATCACACTGCCAAACTCCAGTCTACTCCGGACAAGCGATGTAAACAGGAGCATAACAACGCGGAAATCCTTGAAAGGCTTCGTTACCCTCCAAATGAATCCCAGCAACTGGTAACATTTGGAAGTCATTAGCTCGATATGAGCATTGAAGCTAAGTTTACTAATAAATGTTATACCCAAGTCAGTGAATTCAGAAACTCTTTCCAGTTTATGCGCGTTAATATCATATTGGTAATGTGTAGGCCGATGAGATCTAGAAAAAGACATGGTTTTGCATTTATTTAGGTTTGATGTAAAGTTGTAATGATGTAAAGTTGAATTAAATTTATTATACCGTGTGAGTTTTTAATAAGTGACATCCTTATAGTGTATCAATTAGACAAAGTAAGCAGCTTTTAATTTTTAAAAAATGGAATGGAATAAAGAAAAGTTTGAGAAGCGTTAAGCGCGCTGTGCTATCTAGCCGTAGGTAAAATACTACTTTTTATTGTGAAATTTCACAATGGGTGGGTTTATTATCTTAAGACAATCTCTTACAACCAACCCTACTGATAAGTGTGGTGTAATACGAGCATATGAGGGTGTATTCACAAAAAGAGATCGGGAAAGTATCCAAGCTTGGGAAGTGGGTACCGCATTAGCTATCCAAAGCCAATTGCCGGCAGCAAATAAACATATGCAATTCCTATTACCTCGCTTCAAACCAGAGTCATTATAGACCGTTTGTTAACAAGTGACGAACACTGGGTTCTTTAGCAAAATATCACAAGAAAAAGACAGCGGACAGATAAAGATAGGCAGCCTTTTACAATAGCAAAGGTATCTTTGCATTATAAAAAGATACTTTTGAGTGATTAGTGTGATATGTATCGTGTTATTAATTATGAACTCTTAGAGCCAAATCAAACCGTTAATGTGGATATTTATACTGAACAACTTTGTCGTTTAAACTCAGAATCGATTAAAAAACTCCCGTGATTAGTAAATATCAAAAAGTGTTATTTCATCATAATAATGCTAAGCCGCACACGGCTCGGGTAAGGCTACAAAAAAAACAGTTAATTTAATTGGGAGCTTTTGCCGCATCCTCCTTACATCTTCCATCCTCACTACATTCTCAATAGCTCCCTTTGCCCCCGCTCATGGGCGCCCAGAGCGGGGGCAAAGGATCACCATAGATTTGCAGCAGACAAATCAAGCATAGATTTGCAGACGACGTTTATCATAAGCATGTATGCAGACGATCAAAAGAAGGTAATTTTCTTTTAGAATCTGTTATTTCACATTACATGACTTAGCACTCTTCAGGTTACTCAACTGCTTGACCTAAACGAATTTCAACAAAGGCACAATATCACTATGCACATTATGACAACAGTACATTTGTGACACGTATACTTGTATGAAAACAACTGTCTGCAGAGTTATAAAACAGCTATGAAATTAGCCTATCTGTGATGGAAAAAACAGCTATTATAACCAGCGCTAGACAGTCCCTTCAATATGACTAAGTCCGTAAATATATATTTTATTGCTTACAATTAAACAAAAATACTACCTTACCGATCCATGATAAATCATTTTCGTTAGTTTCGATTATTTCGCCTTCCTGTTGCAGTCCTGCAATTTCGACTGTTGCAAATCCGAGGGCTGCACCGAGACTGAAGTACTGAAGACCAGTGACAGCAGAAGCGAGAACCTAAAACGAGGAACAATATTATTAAAAACTCATTAAAAACTTGTATGTCTTGATTTATTTAAGAAAATATTACATTTCTGCAAATGACTTTGGTATTTTGGAGAATTTTGTTTCGAAGTAGTTCCGCTATGCATTTCGTTAGTTTCGTTTTCGATTCAGTTTCTAAGCAGTATAAATTCCCTGAAAGTCTTGGATGCACAGCCCTGCGTCCAGATTTTTAAACTCTTTGCTCTCTATCTCGGAAGATGGCCCTTATCGTAGAATTAACTGTTCCATGGGAATCAAATACAAATTAAATAAATACCATGATCTCGCAAATGCCGTCACTCGGAACGGCTTCACTGGTCACCTTCACGCGGTGGAAGTTGGCACTCGTAGCCTGCCAGCTATATCTCTGTTTCACCTTTTTAAAGATCTTGGTCTCTCCAGGAAAATAATCAATTCCTTCTTAGAAAAAATATCTAAAACCGAGATTTCTGCATCTCAAATTCTATGGCTTCGAAGGGGGAGTGAATGGGTGATAAGGTGAACGCTCACATGTGGCAAGACATCTGACCTAACCCTACCACAGTCGGTCGTTAGTCCGGAATCCACTGCTCACCCCCAGAAGTGTAACAATACTATATGATGGGCCCGACTTCGGTCGGTGAATTCCATGGGAGCTCCGTTTGTATTTTTTTTTTTTAAATAATACAAATTTTTTACAACAAAATAACCGACTTCAAAGTGCAGCAGCCATTTTATGGTGAAACATAGAACAGGCTATCATAATTTTATGCGCCCACAGGCTGCAGCCTAGATACTAGGCCTTTTTAGGTTACAGAGTCTGAACCCGAGTAGCCCAAATGGCCAGCCTGCCAGGGCCGCCACAAAATTATGATATCTTGAGTATGAGCAATTATCAGTCGGGGTATTTGAAGTTCGAGTCCGCAGCAGAATTTGTCTTTGAGATTGATCACTTCCATCACTTGGCCGAGCTGACACCCTGCTAGTGACTAGTCTTAGGTGAGGGGAGCTACCGACCTACTGAACGTCTTTACCATACATTTGGATATGTTGAAATTCAAATTGTGAGACACTCCAGCCATAGACTGCATCTTTCTCATGATGACATGATGTAGGAGTTGCATTGCTTGGACCTTCATTTTAAAAAAAAATACGTGTGGCACTCGGGGACTGCCGCGGTAAAGCTATTGCATAGCATTTTTAACAACTTACGCCATTATAATTATTTTAATTTTATTTATTTTATTTTTTCTGATATCAGATAACTGCGCTCTATCGGAAAACGTTGAAGTTATTCCGAATCATTTGCGGCTGCGAAAGCATTTTAAACGTCTTCCGATAGAGCGACGCACACGAATTTATTATTCGATAAAGCAAAAAAACCGGATTATTCGAAAAAAATCGTAGATAAAAAGATAGAAAATTAAATTATCTTTAAAATGGTGCAGGTTTCATAATAATACGCCAGATAGTATTTGCGTAGTAGTCGTTTTTGTGTTCGGTTAGACCTAACTTCACAAATTATTGACACTATGTAATATAAACAAAATCTAAAATATTCAAAGCTAAGAATATTAGGAAAATGTTCTTGTTTAACATATATTTTTTTCCAATCGTAAGCAGTACTCCTTTAGACGTAATTATCAGTTTAAAAACATTAATTTTCGTTAAGAAATTTCTTCATTCGGTCGCCGCGCTGGCCTCTAGGCCCGCGATAAAAGCTATGCAATAGCTTAAAAAATAATCTTGAATACGATTTGTATGGATGATAATGGCTCAGTTTATCTTTCATATAACCTTGCTAATAACTCACGACCATTACTATTATTTAGTATAATTTATGTTCATATGTTGATTCCTGTCAGCTATTCGCGGTTTGCACTCAATCAATGTAGGAGAATGACAGAGCTATTTGTAAAATATTTTATTATCCATGTGGATGAGCCAACAGTCCCGAGAATGTGGCCAAACATTCTTATATAATGCAGTAGATAAAGTAATTGTAAACCAAAGTATAGGTTATAAATAACTAAATCAATCTAAAGTCAGTTAGTAAATGTCGAGAGATTTTCTTGTATGCTTGTTTGGATATTGGTACTTATGAAGGCAATACATACTTTTCAGAAAGCAGTATGGAATAATTCTTTTATTATACCATACCGCTTTCGCTAGAGTGTTATTATTATTATTCAAATATCTTGGCAGGAAAATCACCTGTCAGGGAAAAGACCTCTCTGGCGATGATATTATAGAACATTTCAGTAGTTGCCTGCCTTGCAAATTCCTGGCCCTCGTAAGACTTGGATCTATGACAGTTATCTAACTTCACATTTGTCATGGCCCTTTCTTATTTACGATTTCACCGAAACCCAACTGTCTCGTCTGGATGGGAGCTAATGGGCCCATGATGGGTTGGCCACGAAGACCCATGTGTTCAGGGTCGGTCACACTCACGGGTCAACACCCATCCGACGGCCTCCACGCAGTTTCCCCTGGGAATCAAACCTCTGGCGCTCCTGGACAGTCTGCGCACCGTGCGGCGCAAGCCAATCGACTGCACTCCGACTAACAGTCGGGGGAGTCTGGGAACTGTATTGTTTCCTATAGAGCGGGGGTGGTTACGGCGACTGCTCTTGAAACGACCATTGGCCATCCGATCCCGGTTCAAAGTCGGGCAAAGGACGCCTTGGTCCGCGATAGATTCGGTGCACTCCGTTTCACCGCTTCATAAGGGAGAGGATTGCGCAAGCGACCTCGAACTCGGAACCAATCGAGAGACCGGAGAAATCTGGTCACGATTGGTAGTTAGGGCGCGAGTGCCGCCCGCCAGTTAACATAACTGGCTCCTCGCGGTAAGGCGTTGGTCTCTAACGGGTTGTGGCGTAGCTAGACGTCGGATTGTTTTGTCCAAAGTCTTCTACGCTCACTGCAGGTCGACAGAACGACTAATCGTTAAAACTTCCTGTGGTGACGGGCTCGCCCGTTGTAGTCGACACCTCAGGATGTCTCGTCTGGATGCACTGGTGACAGCTATTTAAAATCCTGGTTGTCCTTAGCCAAACCAGCTGACTCCTCGTCTCTCTTCAGGTCCAAACGCAATTTTAGGCTAGCTCTAAAACTACCCTCTCTGCTCTATGCCAACTCCAGAATAACCAAAAATTCGATTCTAAGCAATTCCAAGGATCCGGCAATATCGAAGTGGCAAATGATCTACAAGCCACAGATCTAGAATTCCACAAATTTCCTTGCTGGAATCATCCAGAATGGCAATGATCTGGGCTATGGCAGTACAACCATGAGCAATGCCATTTTTATTATATTTTTTTTATTTATTAATTTATTTACAAATCAACATTACAGTATAAACCAATTCGTTGAGATGATACATAAATATAAAATGCATTAAATATGCAAGCTGAAGCATTAAACATAGTAAGAGTAACAAAATTGATTAAAAAACAATAACAAAATATTCGATATTATTCTAGCACTAGCTGACCCGTGCCCACTTCGTTGGGCGGTAAAACTTTTTACTTGTGATGAAATTATGAATGTGGTTCGGTTAGTATTGAGTGCTATGATTTATTTCCTGACTGCTAAAAGAAGGGTTATATTTTTACTGTATATGTATGTATATATTTGCATGAAAATTTGACTATATTACCGTTATTTGTAAGTGACATCTTGTGAGTGCCTTATTTGTGAGTGTCTTATCTCTTTAAATATTTATGCAGTAAAAGGGAAATTATATGCAGTAAAAGGGAAAAGTCTTTTGTTTTAAACACTTGAGACGATAAATTTACTTATTTTGATAATAATTCATAATTGTTGATAATATGACCAATAAACATGATCTAACGATTTAAATTATTTTTTTAATTTGAAAAACTACTTTTTGTGCCCTAAATATAAAAGTTAGATAGATGCTGTCGCTGACTGTTTTGTAGGCATTATCAAGCTCTACAACTTTCATATATCTCTCATAGTTAAGGCAGCGTTTGTTAGAAACGTTTTCGTTTGACTGTTTTTTCCGACTTACTTTGGAAATCCGACTACCACGACAAAGTCTTTTGATTTTTCGGATTAATACATAGCCTAGATGACACTCACAAATAACGTGGCTTTCTATTGGTAAAAGAATTTTCAAAATCGGTTCAGTAGATCCAGAGATTACTTCCTACAACGTCACAAACTTTACCTCTTTATAATATTAGTATAGATAAACAGGCAGTGCAATGCCCATACCTTGAATAGATGTGGGCTCGCAGTAAAAATATCCAGGTCTGACGCTGTTGAACATAGCGCATTTATGTGTCGCAAGGCATGCGTAAGGAGACTCCATCGAGTTAAGTTGGTACGCGAAGACGGCTCCGCAAATAGAGTATGTGACCGAGCTTGGATGTAGTTATCCGGAACAAAGAGACAAAACTTCGCTAGCATGCTAGGATTATCTACATTGCCCCGGACCAGCTTAAAAACGTAGGCCATGGTGAGCATTTCTCTATGTAATTTAAGGGAATTATAGCCCACCATGCCTAGTAAAAAAATAATAGTAGGGTATAAATAGAGATAATAACCGTATTTCTTGAAATATACAAAGCGTAAAAAACATTTATGATCTTTTTCCAGCATGGTGATATAAAGATAACTGCATTCGTTTCCAATCTACTTCTCATAATTGAATTATACAATGTGTGCATAACCCGGATATTGTGAAAATGCTTTAGGTTCAGAATGACAAAACCCAGTAATTTAAAAGAGGACTTAAATAAATCAGTGATGTGCTCTTTGAACGTAAGCTGAGAATCAAAGAGAACTCCTAGATCCTTCACCTTTGCAACTCAAGTAAGCACATCGCCAGCGATGAAGTAATCATACATCAGAGGTGCGGTCAATCTAGTGTATGTCATCACTGAACATTTAGAGACATTGAATGAGAGATATTTATTCTGGCTCCAACCAAGACCAAACGGCGTCAATATCACGCTGGAAAAGCTCGCAGGCCACAGCAGTTCCAGTGGACATATAATAATATAAATTTAAATAAATATAGATACTTAGATACATATGTAGACAAAATATACAAGGTGTTAAAGGTTTAACTGATGACTTATCATGCATAAAGGAAGCAAAAATGGCAGCAATTCCTCTTTCGGGAAATAAGGAGGTTTTATTTTAGAAGGGATTATTCTACATAAAAAACTGAGTTGAAAATAATGTAGGAACACCTATTGATTTATGCGTTGGTTACTAAAATAAAGCAGTTTTAGATATTTTTTTCTATAAAAGAGTGGATTATTTTTCTGAAAAGACTAAGATCTTTAAAGAGGTGAAACAGAGATTTAGCTGGCAGGCCACGAGCGCCAACTTTCACCGCATGAAGGTGAACAGTGAAGCCGTTCCGGGTGACGGCATTTGCGAGATCATGGTATTTATTTAATTTGTACTCGTGGTCTTTTGGGATATTTGATTCCCATGGAACAGTTAATTCTACAATAAGGGCCTTCCGAGATAGAGAGTAAAGAGTTATATCTGGACGGAGGGCTGTGCATCCGAGGCTTTGAGGCAATTTATACTGTTTAGAGACCGAATCGACCTCCAGAATCCAATCTGAAGCTTTCTCAATTATTGAGAAAGCTTTCACAATTATGAAAAAATATTAAAAAGATGTATATGATTTTCAGTTTTGGTTTACTTTTTTTGCATTAAATCATCAGTTAATATCTTTAATTCGCTGTTATCGCAATCCATTATCGCAGGTTCATTGTTATCTTGTATCAGGTTATCAATATGAAATCAATTTCATTTGTCAAAAGAAACAGTTTTATACATGCCTCTTGATAAGCAGTTGCAAGCATTTAAAATGCAAAATGATATAATCCTCCAGAGATGAATAGAGTTGATGTGTTGCCTTCCTAAGGGGCTCTCTAGACGATCAAGCATGCTTGACAAGCTTCGCGTCGCGGGCAGGGAGGGGATCGTAAACCGCAGGAAATATGCTAATATTTTTTTGTAATATTTACCAAAAATGCCTAATTTTGTAGTTTATACCAGGGAGTCTTGTTAATTAGACGTAGTTGATTGATGAATGACGTGACTCCCTGGTATAAAACTACAAAATTAGGCATTTTTTGTTAATATTTAAAAACAAGGGCTCTCTAGACGATCAAGCATGCTTGACAGCATGCTTGATCGTCTAGAGAGCCCTTAATATATTTCTAGAGTGCATCTAATGTAGATGCAAAAATCCTTTGATTGCATTCGTTTTATTCTTTTTAACTGTCTCCATCTCCAAACAAAACATCTGGAGATAAAAAAATTCAAGAGCTTTATAAAATGAAAATTGGTATCCACACATGCTTTCTATAAATTAGAAGAGTTCTATAGCTGTGCTAAATCGTTTGTAGTCTAGATATCTATATAGTCATATCCCAAGGTTTAATACTGTATTACCAAGATTAAGACTAAGTAAATATCAACGGTTGCTATTGTATCTTATTATTTTATTGATAATTTATTATTTTTTATATATTTTTGATATTATTTTTTATATATGATTTAGCAACCCTGTTTTTATTTGGTTTTTTCTTTGACATATTTTGAACAAAAAAAAATATACAACAATTTCATTTGTCATTTTTATTCTATACATATCTAATTATACAATGTAGTATATTTTTCTTATTTTTTGTACTGCACACTAATATTTAATATCTATCAACTCCCTATCCTATATAGCTTGGCAACAGACTATCATCCCGGTGAAACTCTCTTAGAAGAAGTAGTGTTGATTAAAATATACTTTAAATGTTACTGTCATCATTCGTTACAACTCTGAAAAACATTGACCTTGTTACGGTCGATTGATTTCATGGTAGCTCAGTTCATATAAAACAGCAAGGTCATTGCCGTGGGTTCACCTAGGTCATTCTTATCAGGGTCTTTGTAACTGTATTGGAGTTTTTTAATTGAAAAACGACCGTTAGTTTGGCCGTTCACACAAAAATCATTAATGGTTACTAAAACGATGCAATTTTCTTGCCTATTTATTTGATTGTGATTTTTAAAAAGTATGGTAGGGGTAAAAGTGCTTTAAAAACGGTTAATAAAATTTGTTTGTTGTCTATCATAACCTAAATTAACCCCCCTGTTGTCTATCATAACTAACGTGACCATTTATTTTTTTCGTCAAAGCCGGTCGCCAGCAGCATTTTGTAGAAAAAAAATATTATAGGTCGTTTACTACTTTTCATTCAAAAATTAAAAACATGATAATAGTATTACTAATAATAGGTAGATATCTATGCAGTTGTTTTATATTTGTCGAAGGAGGAAATTCGTTTCAAAATATCGGGTCTAGTTTTTAAATAAGAATGGAGCTGATTACATAATTTATTAATGTTAGTCTTGGTAAACAAAATGGCTTTCAAAACTGCGACACTTAACTGGGTTTTTTCACCTGTCCATATTTTATTCATTAGAGAAAAAACTCTTTCGACAGGTGAGTTACTTCCAGGCAGACATAAAACGTACTCAATAATTATACGAAAGTTAGTACAGTTGAGATTGTTATCACGGAAGTGTTTGAACAACTCCACCCAACGGTCTTCAGCAGCAACATTCTCAGAATTCCAGCTTGTGATATTGTCATCTTTTGGGCTTAAATTATCTTTTGGTGTAAAATCGAAGACTATCGCGGTTGTTTGACATTATAAATAGGATAGAAAACGAATTTACCGCGTGAAATTTGTAGGACCCGACGTTTCGGTGACGTTGCACGGTGGTGGGGGGGCCCCCACCACCGTTATAACCTACGCAGTGGCGGCAGCGGTTTGCGGCCTACCCGCAAAACAACGGACTGACAGCTCTTCAGTCTACCCTAGACAACGGTGGCTGCAACGTCACCGAAACGTCGGGTCCTACAAATTTCACGCGATAAATTCGTTTTCTATCCTATTTATAATCTTTTGGTGTGTTTGCGAAAGCGGGACATTTGTGCTCTCGCTGGGGACAGCGGGACAGACAGCCTGAAAGCGGAACTGTCCCGCCCAAAGCGGGACGTATGGTCACGTTAATCAAAACCTAAGTTAATAGGTCCGCGCTTAGCCCTTTCGGCCAGCCTTTATATAAATTATATAAATATATAATATACATGAATAATAAGATTAATTATTAGGAAACAAGAGATAATTCATTACAGAATGATACTGTTAGTATTTATAAACAAAATCGAGCAAAAATGTGCGGCGCCATTTTTGCATGCAAAGGCTGACTTCCGAAAGGTTGAAAAGTAGCCCTCCCCTCCACTCTCCCCATTCTGAGATGCCCCGCAAAACTACTGCGATCCAAAGTTTACTGCCTCCAAAAACACCCATAATTATGCATGGACCTATTACTGCGTGAACACTCGTTGAAGCTAAATAAGACAATTGCAGCATCGAACCCCAGGAAATATTTTTTGACAAATCGTGTAATGGATGCTTGGAATACGTTGCCAGAGAAAGTGATCAGTGCTATCTCTGTCAATAGCTTTAAAAACAAACTGGTCATTTTTCTTAGTGCAAAACAGTCACAAGTTTAAAAACAAGTGCATGTGATATACACGCATCAGCCTTAAGCTGCTAGTGTATAATATAATAATAATAATAATTATTATTATATTTAACTAGCTGTTGCCCGCCGCTTCGTTTAGCTAGTTTCGAATCGATTTGTTAATGTAAGTAGGGTGGCGTTTAGTTGCCTTTTGAGACGCTACCTTTAGGTATATACTGCAATCATTTAAGACATAACTCTCGGATGCATGCTATCTATCTCGTAGATGTAGGTACGCGTCTTGTCCCTCGCCACCCGCCGCCTTCCGCTGTCCATGCTAGGCCAGCCGTCGCCGCGCCACCCCTAGATATTTCGAGGATATTCCACACAGTACTAATTTCATATCTCTCAAACTATACCACCTAAAAACTTGCAGTACATGGCTAATTTTATTTCCATTTAATAATTGTGATGATGAATAATTTATTTTGATAAGGATTCATATTTTATTGCTAATGTCTTTAATTAAAACTGCCTAATTCTATTTCTTATTTTTAAAGACATATTAATTTTTATTGTTATTGTAGCTTAAATTATAATGTAGTTAAGACAAGTTATTGTAGCTTAAATGTAAAAGTTGGATGTGTGCTATCGCAGACTTTTTATAAGATCTCTTTAAGGCTGACGTTTTTGTCATACATTGTTTTTGTAAAATGGTTGCTCTTGCTCTAAAAATGGTTAATAAAATGCATTTGTTAACTATCCTAACCTTAATTAAAAAGTAGTGGCTCTGAGGGTGGCCAATAAAACGACTGTGAACCAAAAGTTTGCCGCCACACAGAAACGGTGCTATTTTCTGAACTCGCCCATTTGGTTGTGATTTATAATGAGCACAGTAACCATAAAAGTGCTCTAACAATGGTTAATAAAATGTATTTGTTAACTATCCCAACCTCAATTAAAAAGTAGGGGCTGGATCCCCCCCCCCCCCCTTCTGGGGTTGCCAACAAAACGACTATGAACAAAAGTTTGCCGCCACCCAAATAATGTTAAAAAACACTGGTTCAATTATATTTAAATACTTACAAATTTATGACTAATTCTATGTTATTACCCCTCATTTTAGGTTGTACTACATACAAAAAAATATATAAGGACTTAATAATGGCCTCAGTGAATATAAATGAACCAGGATAATTATTATGGACCGGATATAATTATGGAAGTTTTTAGGCATAGTTTTTTGTACCTAATCATTCAACAGCTAATTAACATTATAAAGACATAGAGCGTAGGTACATTTGAATGTCAGACAAAAATAGACCACCGAACTGTACGCAATAACTATATAGTCTATGGCCTTCGTAATGTCTTCCTTTTGATACAGATGATCGATTGGCAAATAAAAAACGAGATGGCAGGCCAGGAAGTTAACCAATTAATAGTTTGCTAATCGATTGACGAGGAAGTTAACTCTTGTGGCTAGTGTACAAACAGTTGGCTAATGTCTGCGCATACCTAATGCTCTCGATTCGAAATCTTACTTATATCCTATTTCTTACTAAAGGGGGAGCTTGGTTTAGATACCCAAAAAAAACCTGTTTTTTTTTAACTTGATTTGAAATTTATTCATGAATCTTCTACCTCTCAGATCGCTGTAAGTGTAAAAAGCTTACTACTTTTCTTTAAAGAAAACTTTAAATGCGTTTTTCTTAAAACCATATTTTTCAGTTTTTTCCAGTGATAAAAAAAACTACTTGACGGATCGAGTTGTTAAAAAAAAGAAATATTACTAAATTCTCTTCTATATAAACTAAAAGAATGTTTTTATACATTTTTATTACTAATTAAATACCAAATATTTTGGGCGAAATTTACTTTTTTTTTTTACAATCCTTGGAAAATTATAAAATTAATAACTATTACTTATTTCTTTTAGTTCATCTAGTTTCAGGCAAAATTACACTTGCTATTGTTGGCGCAAGCAGATATGGCATTTCTGCAGCGGTAGAAACAATTGCACTCAATTGCATCTCAAAAATAGTTTTTTTTTACTATTACAAAAAATATTATTATCTCATAAATGTTAATCAAACTGATATAAAAGATTCACAAACAGATTTCAACTTTAGGTAAAACATACATGAAAAACATGTTTTTAGGCCTTCTAAACCAGGCTCATTTAATCTCGTTAAATCATAAGATGTATGATTTTCTTGTTATTGTTGTTAAGTGAGTTTTTTTTTTTGTTGAGTGGGGCTTTTCTAATGTCTTTATGAGCCTTGTAACTGCGACCATTGCTGATCTATTGTGTTCGCCACCTACTATAGTTCTGCGCTAAGCCTCGTGTCATTTAAGAACCGCAACAGGCTTTTGGCACCAGATTGTTTTACCTCCTCAGGTTGGAGGTAGTGACCACCCAAGTGGGTGTATCTTTTACGCATCAGCGGGCCACACTCGCACATGAGGTGCTGGGGAGTTTCCTATGCCCCATTGGCAGAACCTGCACATTTTTATGTCTCTGAGCTTGAGGTTGAACATGTGTTCGTTCAGGCCACAATGCCCCGTGAGCGCCCTCACCAGTATGCGTAGATTGTTCCTATTCAGCGATAGGGCCTCAAGGGCCGTCTCACAGTCGTAAGCCTTAATAAGCGCTTTGGAATGATTCAACCCTGGCGTATTGTTCCAGTGGTTCACGGATTGTTCTAAACACATTTGTTTGAGCATTAGGTTTGCAAGGCTTTTTGGTACGCCACAGCAAGGTGAGGGCGCTCACGGGCCTTATAACGTTCCCTTTGCTCCCGTCCTAGCAAGTTCATCGGCTTTTTCATTTCCCTCGATTCCTGTATGGCCGGGAACCCATCTTAGAATTACCCTGTTCTTTTCGCTCAGGGAATTCAGTAGTGATATGCAGTTTTGCACTAGCTTTGAATTAATGGTATTCGAGGCTAGTGCCATAAGAGCTGCTTTGCTATCCGAGTGGATATAGATACTGTGGTTGGCGTAGTCCTTTTGGAAGTTCAAGTACAACGTAACGCAATTTGATGGAAAGGGGGGGTCTTGTAAAATGATGCATTACAGGGCCCGGGAGGGGGGTTCAAACAATGCGTTACGTAACATTGTTTTTTTTTATTTTAAGAGTTCATTAGTAAAAAAAAAGCTAAAATAGGAGAATGCATGAGAAGAATAATGGTGGATGAAGCCAAAAATGTATGTAAGGACAGAGCCAATTCAGGAAAATGGCATAATTTAATGTAAGATTAGTAGTAAAAGTTTACTACTAAGTAAAAGTTTACTACTAAGGATCAATTTGAGCCCATTTTAACATATTTTAAACTTAAACAAATGTTTATTACATTATGTGTGATTGTTTATTAAATAACAATATGAATAAATAAAATAAACAATATAGGCAATGAAATCATGAGACACATTACAGATTTCAAGCAACATATCCCAGTATATTCCTTCCATATACTGCTGACAAACTCGAGCATTCTTAGGAATATATAGTTTGTACTCACACAGCGTATGAAGTTTATCGTTTCGGGTATTCTGTGACCGTTTTCGATTATACAGTTATTAAAAATACAATGCCTGGATGTGTTAGGTGCCCTCGGGTAGTGTTTCCCAATTAGTGGTATGTGGTATGGGGTTCGCGAAGTTGCATCAAGGGGTACGCGCAGCAGTGTCTTGACTAAGTCGTTTCATAGATGTGCAAAGAAAAACGAGTACATTTGTCACAAGAAACTGATTTTTACCATCATCAACTATATTTTCATGGTACTAAATGTTAAAAAAACTAGGGGTACGCGAGTTTGAGGTCCTTTTTGAAGTGGTACGCAGGAAAAACTAATTGGCCATATTTAATAGGATATAACTCAGAAATGGCTCATAATTGAGATCAGTCGTTCTAGTGCTAAATGTTCAACATACATAGATCTTTCCATTGGTATATGATTTACAGTTATTGGAAAAGTGGGCCCAAAATGCCAATTCTTTTTTATGTATTAAAAAAATAAAAAATACTTACTTTTTAAAATAGTAAAAAAAACTAACTTATCCTACCGATATGTAGGTGTTAAGACGCTTCTTTAAATGCCTATATCTCGCCTATTTATTGACGCCGAAAAAAAGATTTATTGCAGTTTCGGAATCAGCGTGATGAATATACCTAGTCGGGTGACGTTAAAACATCAACGGTGTAGAAAAGGTATCAATGCTAGAATAATACCTAGGTACCTACCTGTGCTAAGACTCTTCGTCTGTTATATTTCTCGGCGAGCTTCCTGGCGACTTCATCACATTGATCTTCTTCCATGCTGGCCATAGCCGGTTGTTTAAATAATTTCGCGCAACGGATGTCTCCTTTGAAAATCGTTATGCACGCTACTGAACCACACGCAAACTTTTTGTTAAAAACAAACACTATTTATAAAATATAGCTACTATTTATATTTCATTCCATTTATAACAAGAATGAAAAGGTACAAGCGAATCAATTAAATACAAACTAAGTACAAACACGCACGCGCCGCGCGCACTCCGCTAGATGACACTCGATGACAGATAGCCCGATTGAATCAGAAATGACAATCCCTTTCGCTAGGGATGTATTCAGTAATAATTCAGTAATAAGATTTATTCTCGATTGGAGTCCAGCAACAGATTTTTTGACATAATATTATGCTTTGAACCGCCACTATTTTTGGAATTTGTGTATTATAGGAACCTTTTTAAAAAAACACACACACTGCTAGATTCGAGCAATATTTCGAGACAATAAGTTAACCTTTGGGAAGCCAGCTTTAGCGCGCATAAAACGACGCCGCACATTTTTGGTCGATTTTGTATATAAATACTAACAATATATTTTTTAATAAATTAACACTTGTTACATAATAATTAATCTGGTTAGTCATGTATATCATACATTTATATAATATATGGAGGCCGATTGAAATGGCTACGTGCAGACCTGTTAACCACGGCGAGAACCGATTGGCGTTTTGACCTCTAAGGGGTTAATAGTTAAAACACATTTTTATTAAAATGCTCTATCCCGAGCCAACCATGGGTGCAGCAGCCATGTCATAGTGGAACTTGGAAAGGGCTATCATAATTGAATGCTATACAGAATTTCGTGTTTGCGCTGTTGATCGTTGAGGATTCCCCTTATTGGAAGACAACCCTAGGTGCAGCAGCCCCATCGCGGTAAAACTTAGAACGGGCTTTCTTAATTGAATGCTTATATGAAATTTCGTTTTTGTGCTGTTGGCCGTTGAGGAGTCCCCTCGTCGGGAGTCAACCCTGCAGCAGCCATGTCATGTTGAAATATCATAATTAAATGCGTTATACACAATTTTCTGTCTGTGCTGTTGACCGTGAAAGAGTATCCTCATCGGGTGCCGATCCTGGGTGTAGAACCAGATCATGCTCCCCCTAAAATACAATGTCATCGGAACTGGACCAACATCAAAAAATTCAACTTTATAGGATGAGGAAGTGGTTCCAATTCAGCTTGCAAGATTTGACTTAAACAAACTAACAAACATTGCAAGGTAAATAAAGCATGTAAAAAAGACAAACTTACACTTTTTTAAATTACTTTGTTTTTGAGACTGATTTAAAAAACTAATAATCTACCTACCGTCATATAAGTATGTAGGTGTTTACGTATTATTTTAAAAAACTAACTTAACCTACCGAAATGTATGGATTTGACGCTTGTTTGAATACCTTTATCTCACTCATTTATTGATGCCGAATAAAGATTATTGCAGATTCGAAATCAACGTGGTGAATATAGTCCGGGTAACGTTAAAATCAACAATGTAAAACAGGTTCCTATAATGCATTAATACTCTATTTGACTGCTTCAACTAGCGAATCCAATCCCGACCGTTTTTCAACACCTTTTTAATCCCAGGATCGGGATTTAGAATCCCGGGATTTCCGAGACTCATTTTTTTAAATTATAAATGACAGTACAATTCCTACTTTGTAGTTCGGCTTTAGTTATTATTGTTATAATTATTTATCTTTTATATATAATATTTTTTAAGTTTATCCAGTTGTTTTTGATGGAATTCTATAAAAATGATTAGTAACATCGATTTCTTGAAATACAACCCTACATGGATGGCATGACGCATAATGGAGGCTACACACGATGAATACCGACCGGACGGATCTGGATTGAAGTCGCGGACGGATTTGATTTGGCCGGAATTGTGCAGGCGCGTCGGCCTTCGCCGCCCCAGTCCCTCAGTCCACTCAGTCCATCAATACAGCGATGACGGATACAGACGCTTTGGCTTTAACCCCTCAAGCCCCGATTGGCCGATATCGGCCACAAAACGATTCAGCGTGACGGCCCCGTTTTAATTTTATTTTAATTTAATTTGTTTGATTTTATTATGTTTTATTATGTTAATATGTTTCATTTTAATTATGGGTACAGTGGTTTGGCAGTAATTAATGTTATGGTGAGACAGTGTCGTAATTCAATTTTTTTACTAATTTTTACAATTTTTTTTTGGGACAGCAACTTGTCAATCGGCTGAGGGGCCGAGGCCTGAAGGGTTAAGCTTATACTTGCAATTTCTCCAAAGAGGAAAAGAAAAAAAGCGTGAAAAATAGACTAAATATTGGTTTAGAAAGAGACGAATATTTTACCATATAAAAGAGAATGCCACTCTTTATGCCCTCAATCCCATTAAAGATGTCTCTACGTATGAAAAGTATTTAATTTGGTGCTATATGGAGTCGTACATTCATTTAATACATTTTCCGTAATAATTCATTTATTTTAGTTATATACGAGTACATACTTTAAACAAGATGGAAGTAAGTAAGACATACAAAACAATAATAATAAATAAAAGAATCAAAAATATAAGTAGTTTTCAACTAACTAAATACAATAAAATGCAAATTACTAATAATTTTGTACGATGTGATAATTCTCAAAGCAAGTGGGCAGATGCAGTGGTACTTGGCAGTGTTTGCAGTACCAGGTAGTCTCGCACTTAATTTTGTTTATATAACAAACGCGGCAACTTTTTGTAGGTAGTTGCTTAGACTTGGTAAGCAATTTTTCGCTTGTAAACGAAGTTGCGTAACGCTATGTGAAGGACGCCCTCGGCAATTATAATTTGGTAATGACACTTGCTCCAATAATTCTTCAGCAATGCGTGAGTTGTTTCTGCAGTTGATTTTAGAATGTAGGATATATACTTACGTACGTATATGCATTGTAAATCGCCATGTATATTAGATAAAATTCCATTTTCTTTTCAGACATATTTTTTGTGGGTAAATCGGAAGCAACTTTTGATTTTTTTTTAAAAACTTAATAAAAAAAATTTTTTTTTTTTTAAATAATCTTTTTTAAGCTCATTTTTATATTTTCTTTTTAAATAGTATGGAAAGCTACGATCACGATGCGCTATATAGAAATACGTAAAATGTCTCTAATATTGTTTATTTAATTAAGATACATTATCTACCGCTAGATGGCGCAGCGCGCTCAAACGCTTCTCAAACCTTTATTTAACAGACAAATTCTTCAAATTTTCATATGTTCAAAAAATCTAAAAATATATTTTTTCCAAATAAAAGTTTTTTTTTGTTTTTTCCATTTTTTTAATCAAAAGTTTCTTATCTCGTTGTACTGATTCATCCACAAAAAATGCCCACACAGTAATAACACCCTGTATACTTTTACATATTTTATCATAACAGGCTAGCTTTTGATCATGTTTATCAACACCTCTCATACCTTTATTATAATCAAGCACGCATGACGAGTATCAGTCGTCAAATGTACCCAAAGGGTTAATTCGTTGTGGTTATAAAGTTATATAGGGCAATAGATGACGATATTGGTTGGTTTTACTTGGTGAGTCGCGTGAAAGATGCGAGACGAAGGGCTGCAATCGACTCACGCGGCGGGTTTCACTCAGGCCATCAGTTGTTGTTTGGCTTTCGTTTCGTGCTGTATCACTTTTTTTTTGCTGTGTTTTTTTTTTAATTTTGTGCAACAAAGAATATGTAGTAATAATAGTAATAATGAGATAATAATAATAATAATACTTGTTAACCGACATTTCTAGACAAAGACATTATAGGGGAGATTTAGTTTTTAAATATAACTAAAATATGCGTAAATATGAATGCCACTCTCAAGCTTATTGGTTGGTGGGCCCAGGACTCATACAAATAGTAGCATTCTCCTTTATTGATGTGCATTAAAATTGAAACTCAATGATTTTCATAATTACCTACGTATAGATGAAGTAATGCATCTAAAGCTTTTTTCTTAGTAACTCCGTTGGCGAAGGAATAGGATACTGTAATGTGAAACGCGATTTTACCATGTGAAAGATTGAAGGGTCCTGCTCACTGGTCCTACATACGCAACGTACGCAACGCATTATGATATTCGGTCCCTTGAATTTACGTGAAAGCAGACACACATCCCACGCGACGTTGCGTGGGATAAGTGTGTCTGCTTTCATGCAAATTTAAGTGCCAGATTTCATAATGTACATATATCGCCTGTTGGCAGCAAACCGGCCCGGCTTGCAGCCTGAACAGACCATTCAGTGAATTTTCATTCGATGACAGGAAGCCTCCGGCCGTACCTTCAGTTCAGTATTTCTTGCGCCTGAGGGGGCCATTCTTGAAAAAAATGGCATGTTAAATTTGCCTACTGCCCACGTAAATGAACCAAATGGACCACAGACAAATTTAGCATACTTTTTTTTAACACTCACCCACTGGCTTGACCTGACGAATTTGACAGGTTGGTCCAGATCTCTACGGCCGTTTTATAGTGTGTAGCGCACATAATACATCGAACTAAAGGAGCGTTCGGTTTGGTCTCAATGCGGTCCAGAATTCGCAGCGCACTGTGCAGCAAACGTCGCACGCTGTCCCATTAGGTTGCTGTGCCCCAGAATATGTTACTGCATTATTACACTATAAAATCAATGGTAACTGGTATGCAATTCGCAGAGACATTGCGTAGCAAGCGCCCATAAAAGTATGGGCGCTTGGGTACAGTATGGGTACAGTATAATCTATAGTATACTGAGAGAACAAGAGACGCACTCTCAAGAGACAGGGGATTGCGGGGATAGGTTGCGAGGGAAGTGGACAGAGGGGTACGTCTCTTACAAACTCCTTTAGTTAGCGTTACGCACGCGCGAAGGTTGGCGAATTTCTCAAAACGTTTAAACATCTGCGTTGGCGGAGTAGTAGACATGTGGCGGCCATATGTGAGCCATTGGACTCGTGACGTTTCGTTTTCAATTTTGTTCTAGAAGATGCGACTGTCTAGTAGGTACCTATACTGTGATTTGGGGGTCGGGGCGATTGCTGCATTTTGGTGTTATAAGCGCGGCAGACATGAAAATCCCTCAGAACTGTTTTTTTATGAAGTTTAATTATTTATAAATATTTAATGTTATTGAAAAATGTATACAATTAAACACAATATAAATTGTTGAAATATAAATAGGGATTCGTATTTTTTTACTGACATAAAAAAAAAATAATCTTAGTTTTATTATTTTATCCGCAAAAAAAAAATCTTCAAAGGTGGTATTTCTTGTTATGTCCAGTTCACCCCGACTTCACCTATTTTTCTTTGATATTTACTGTATACTCGCCAGAATTATAAAACTCCCGGGGAACTGGTTATTTTCATACTCTGTAAACACTGCTTACGATTAATTTGGCGTTTCAGAGCCCTTTTTGACATAATGCAGCAACTCTGGGACGAAAAAGCGTTCCGTCATGGTGCTGCAGAAATCGACCACGCATTTCTGAAAGGAACGCGCCTATGGATGAACACACCGACAAAGTGGACGAAGTCACGTGACCAGATTTCGATGCCAGCGCCCGTCGGTGGCAGAAATTGGAACCGGATTTAAAAAGCGGCGCCGGAAATTTTTATTGCGAAAATTTTAGGCGCCGGTTTTGCTATGCAACGTTTTAACTTTATTTCGTTGTGTTCATTGTCTTAAAATCAATCTGTCATAAGTCAAAATCACATAGTTTCGAGAAATTTACAAATGAAAATGTCGCATTTCGTTAAAAATAATCTTCTCGATTTTGAAAGAAATTCAAGATTTTGTTAGAAAAAAATTGACTTATTTTTTTTAAATTGACAGTAAACTTAGAATCTAAAATTTATCACTATTTGGTATATAAGAATAAGAAAAAATCTAATGTTGAATATTAAATTAGTTAATTTACAGAACTTCGAAAAAACTATAAAGCTTATCAGAACAGACTTTTTTTAGAATATCTATGATTTTTATTCAAAGCGATCTTTTCAAACTGACAAAAGACAAATTGTTCAAGACAGTTGTTTCAAGATGAATGCCTAAATGCAAAACGTTATTTGCGCCACCTTATGATAGTTTTAGAACCACAGTAATGTCAATTTTCTGAATAAAAGTACACCCTTTTTGAGTACATCTGTATAGTTGAGTTAAAATAAAAAACAATGAGTTATAATATATCTGCTGGCAACGATATACTTATTTTAAGCATACCATTTTTAGGCATATCGTAGAGGAGAGCGGGGCGGGTTATAACAAATTTTGTATTGTAGTTTATATTTTCAAACGCAATAAATATTTGTACATTGTTTTTTGTCCATATCATATCCTAGTTATTAGCTACAAAAAACATCAAAAAGGTAAATACTTTTAGAATTAGAAGCATTTTTACATGAAAAGTCAGCTGTTAATACTTACCCCGTAACTGGGGTAAGTAACATGGTTGAGGTAAGTATTAACGCGAGGGGCAATTATTAACATGGCACATTTACAACTAAATAATCCAATAAAACACCATGTTTGTCTTTCAAAATCTTTAATCATGGATAAACTTATTTTCAAACATTAAAACAATAGGCAAATTGCAAATTAACTAACTACAATAAAAATAGTTTATAACTCGTTCAGTTCAGATAAACTTAAACAAACACTTATAACTTAACGTGTATACATTTCAAAATGTAACTAAGTCTCATATTTGTTTTTGGTTACTGAAATCTTCAGGAACTGAGTTCAATCTCTCAAGCTTAAGGTACCTACTTTGTATTTAACACTTGTTACTTACTAATGTCAGTTACTTACTATTACTTACTAAAAAATAAGGAGTTGAAAATAGCTGCTGATGATTTCTATTCCTCGAAGTCGTCGTCTGAAAAACAATAGAAGCACACATAGCTTCTAGTGTCACCTCTGATATAAGTGATGTAAGACCATCTCTTGCATAGTATACACTGTTTTTTCAGTGTACACTATGTAATCTGTCCAGATGTGTCTTCTTCATGCAAATACCTACAAACTAAACAAAAACAGTCATCGTCTTCTTTATCACTATCACCTTGCATATTTTTTTCTTCACCTTCTCTACCTTTTCGGATTTTTCCCTTTCCTTTCCCTTTTGCTTGGCATTTATTCTTACTCTTTGTTTCTTCCTGACTAGTTTTCTTTTTCTTGGATAATTTTAATTCAGATTCCTTCTCTAAGACTAATTTCTCAGGTGTATCAATGAAAGTAGTGGACTTTCTTAGACGCTTTCGTTTGGATTCAAAACGAGCTTTTGGAAATGGCCTTACTGATTCTAAAATAAAATGTATTTCAGCCTTTTGTTTTGATCGTCCTGGTTTTGATGGCCAGCTCAAATACTACTTGAAACTTTGACCCCCTCGTAGTCTTTCTTTCGTAGTTCCTCATTCTATAAAAATGACATATTTACCTAATTATTATCCTCGTCAAATATCTGTTAATACAAGCTTCACATATGACGTCAGTATTAACATGTTAATATTTGCTCCGGTCAATTTGTTACTTTTAGCCCCAAGGCCACTTTTTTTACTTAAATAATCATAAAAATAAATCAATAGCAATCATAACAAATGCATAGTACAGTATTACTGTCACTAAAATAAACCGTTATTTTGATCAATACTACATTCTATTGGGTGAATAAGTACTACCTGAGTCAAATTATTGCAAACCATGAAAAGTTCGCTTATCTGGCAATCCGGGCTCTCTGCGCAGAACTCCCACATGCGACTATCGCCGGCGACTGACGGGTCTAGAGTAGTCGAGACAAGTTCGGCTTTGTAAATAGTGCTTAGAGACCGAGTACAATAAATGTAACGCGGATCTTTTGATGGGAATAGGCAAGTTAATTCTTACCCCCGTTAGAACCAGCCCCTTTCTCCCCTATGTCTTATTCGAACATATCGTAAGATCAATTATATAAATAATAAAATAAACAAACTTTATCTCATATTACCTGTAAAGTAAAGTTTGTGAAAATATATTTTAACCCGATACTGTCTCGTTTCAATGAGGATTTCAATAATGCTCAGCAAAAAAATCGAAAATCAGGCAGCTGACTAACGTGGAAACTGCGCGCCTGTTCATCTTCAGCTTCAACTTCAAGCTCATAGCTAGGTCCGCATATTCGATCAATATGTCGACTCGGTTCTAGGGACACCGTTGCTTCTAAATTGCAACCTCACCGTTGCTTCTATACAATTATTTTTGCACATATAAATTATCTTCACATAGACCTACCTAACACAGTTCACAAAAGTAAGTAAACAGCCAAGCCCAGTCTGGCTCCTTTGGGTGCCCTCGGCTAGAGACTGAAGAAGGGCCCCTTTATGAAGATGGGGTCCGGGGGTCCCCCTAGGGAGTTTTTTGAAAATTACATGCCTGAAAACCATATTTTCCGCTATTTTGGCACTTGACAAGTATTTGAATATACAAATTACAAATTACAAATTATTTATTGATTTCAAATTGTGAGTATACAAAAGTCTTAACTATACAAAAGTCTTAACTTAACTAGGCTGCGGCCTGTTCCAAGGTAGACAATTTATTTTAATTATCCCAACAAATCTATAATATTATATTTATATAAATCTAGATAATGCAACAGAAATATCTTAATGACCTAATTAAAAATTCGTAAGAAAATGTCATGAAAATTGTCAATAACCTATGTTTTATTTTAAAACATGATAAAAATTTATATATATTTATATATGTATTAATAAGTATTAATGTGTATTAATAATATACAAAATAAATTCACAAAAATAAAAATAAAATTATATTTAGAAATCATCAATTTATATTACTACATATACTATTATGTTTTTATTATAAGGATTTAATTATCTAATAAGGTGTTCAACATCTGCATTTGTACAATTTAAGAGGTAGGCACTCAAACTATTTTTAAATGTAAATGAAATTTTAATGTCTTTAATGCGGTAGGCAATTATAAAATTTGGGGGCAAGATAAGAGAAACTGGATTGGCCAAAAGCGGATCTCCTGAGAGGTATTGCAAAATTTGTTTGTTTCGATCTTCTTGTCACACGAGATTGCTGCCTTTTTTTCTGTTCTCCTAACTCACTCTTTAATTTAGTGAGAGTTACTAGCACAAACATTTTTCTCACACTCAACACTCTTTACTCTGGGAAAAGGTCATCGGAAGAATATGTTTAGGGTTTTTTATTGATCACCCTCAGTATAGCCTTTTGCGCTTTGTAAAGGGTGGCCAGAAGCGTTTTTGCCGCACAGCCCCAAGTTACGACGCAATGATATAGGCATGTACGTTTTAAAAAATTAAGCTTTTCTTTTGTAGTTTTCTAACGCTCACAATACGTTTATGTGTTTTTTAAATTGTATTTAAACTTTGTACACACTAGACAAATATTTTCGAGAATATTTATTACGAGAGAAATAAAGCGATAATATTTTTTATGAATATGAGGGTGGGAAATATTTTTAGATTTAAGCCACTTAACCTGTGCTAAAGCCATTAACTAAATTCTACTACAATACCTCATTAAAAATATTTATTCAGGGAAAACGCTAATGAGTAAGCAAAGCATATGTAAAGAAAAAATACTACGATTACGTTTTTATAAGCAAAAAAAAAATGGTGGAAATTAATTATTTACAATTTAAATCAAGAAGTATCCTAACCCAACATCTTTTTAGGCAATTCTTTACTAGTCTTGGCTACTTCATCTATGAATAAATTTTTATCCAAGTTGTAGAATAAGTCCCTGTCGCAGTCCCCTCAAGAGGGCCTTGGGGCGTTCAAGTATTTCGTAACGCAATTTTTGACGATTTTTGACCCCCATGTAACGCGCCGTAACGTTTTTCTGTACCCTCTCCCCTCCCTAAGCGTTACGTAACACCCAACTGACCATTTTTACCTACCTAAAAGTCACAATTAGGTTGAGAAAAGTATTGCTTTGCTTAACCCTTCAGGCCTCGGCCCCTCAGCCGATTAACAAGTTGATGTCCCAAATAATTTTAGTAAAAATTAGTAAAAAAATTGAAATATGACACTGTCTCACCAAAAACATTAATTACTGCCAAACCACTGTACCTACCCATAATTAAAATGAAACATATTAACATAACAAAACATAATAAAATAAAACAAATTAAATTAAAATAAAATTAAAACGGGCCCGTCACGCTGATTCAGTTTGTGGCCGATATCGGCCAATCGGGGCTTAATATGTTGAAATGGGCTTAAATTTGTCCTAATAAACTTTTACTACTAATGTTACATTAAATAATGCCGTTTTCCTGACTTGGCCCTGTCCTTACATACATGTTTGGCTTCATCCACCATTGTTCTTTTCATGCATTCTCCTATTTTAGATTTTTTTAACTAATGAGCTATTAAAATTAAAAAAAAAAAACAATGTAACGTAACGCGTTGTTCGAACCCCCCTGCCGCCCCTGTAATGCATTGTAACGTTTTGCAAGATCCCCCATTCCCCCAAATTGCGTTACGTAAAACTTGAACGTCCCCTTGAGCCGGGGGCCTTCGGCGATCGCCAAATAACTGACCTGGCCAGTCTGGGCTTGTGACCGGCACAATATAAATACAAGAAATATAATTCGGCTTTCATTTATCAATTTTTTATTTTAAAAAGTAGGATCCTGATTCTCTTTTATGAAGCAGTTTAATTCCTATAATAAAAGAATTCAAAATTTTGAAAATATTTCAAAATGCTACAAAAGATATTTGAGCATCAAAAAAAATCGCGGTAAAATAAACATCATAAAATAAAAGATTACTTATAGCCTAGTCAAATCGGTAATTTTAAGAGAAATAACTGATTATGTCTTGAAACTTGGCATAGATGTTCATTGAGGTGTTCCACTCAGGTCAAGTCAGGACAACACCATAGCAATTCCACTGCGTCTTTTTTTCTTTCACCAACTCATTTAGCGTCCATTCTGCTCGACTTTGGAACCAGCTTCCGCATGCTATTCGTCATGCAACATCGTTGCCCTGCTTGAAGGCGTTACTGAAAGAACATTTTCTCCCACATAATATCAACTAAGAACCAACCCCCCCCCCCTTTCCCCTCCCCCCTTCCCCCTTTCGTTGGGTTGTTGATTGGATAGACTCATAAGAACTTTGTTACCTATATCTATCATTTTATATAAGTAGGTATTTTTTATTTTTTTATATTTTTATTTATCTGTAGTTTCTATGTATTTATTATCATAATATACATATATTATATTATAAATTATATATTTTATATATCTATGTATATGTATGTATGTTTGGATGTATGTATATGTATATTTATGTGTATATGTTTATGTATGTGACCTGTATTGTTACTTTTATTTAAAACTAGATGACCCGGTGAACTTCGTACCACCTAAAATTGATTTGTTTGTAACTCTTCATAAGCGTTTATTGATTCTAATCAACCTTCCAAATCCAATTAATTGAAATCTATAATATGGCCGAATCGTGTACGGTTTGAGTTTCGTTCGGTGATTAAATGAAAATCGTTTTATAATTAAAATAAATTCAATGTATTTGATTTACATGATAAAATATTAATGCTTTTTCGACTTTTTCGACTTTTTTGCATTTTTCGACTTTCTTGATTTTTTCGACTTTTTTGACTTTTTGGACTTTTTGGACTTTTCCGACTATTCCGACTTTGTCGACTTTTTCTACGTTTTCGACTTTTTCAACTTTTTGACTTTTTTGACTTTTTTGACTCTTTTGACTTTTTTGACTTTTTCGACTTTTCGACTTTTTGAAATTTTACACAATCGCACGGATTGAAAAACAGTTATGGATGGCGCAGCTGTCAAACAATAGGATCGCCGCGAACGCCATCTATTGAAAGGGGCTTATTTCCCAAAAAGACCAATTTCGATTTTTTCGATTTTCAGTTGTTTCTTTTAATTTTTCCTAAATATTTTTTTTGTAAACCACCCCTGAATCAAGGCAAACAAAACAAAAAAATAATCATTCAAATCGGTCTAGTCATTTTCGAGATCTTGCGAGACTAACGCACGGCGATTCATTTTTATATATAAGATTACACGGTTGGCTGTAAGAAATCGCTAAACGATAAGCCCGCCGTTTGTACTAAGTTAAAATAGAATTTAAGTTTTCTTTACCAATGTAATTATTTTTGTTAGTACAATAAAGTTATTTTTCATTTCATTTCATTTCATTTCATTTTCATTATTAAAGATACTAAAAGTCGGCCACTCAATCTGTTTCGCTCGAGCCGCCATCTTTGAAAAATGGCGCTGTAATTTAATTTTACGCTTATCGGAGTTAAGCTTGATATAAAAGGTAAGGGTAATCACAGCAATACATTATCCTAAGGTCATGGTAAGAGTTAAAAAGGTTGTGGTTGAAATCGGACCACCACTAGTCATATTTCAATTACAAATTATTTGACTTATAAACTTGAAATTTGGTACACATGCCTGGGCCGAAATCACATTAGGATTGTAAATGTCCAAATGATCGAGTAAAAAAATCCAAGACAAAATTGCAAAACGACAATTAGATTTATTTATTTATTTATTTATTTATCCCTAGTATTACATGATTAAATTTCCTATAGTATATTTTACCATCATTTAGTCGTACATACAAAATGTGAACCCTGGAAATTTACTAAAGGTGCGGCTTTGGCGGGATTTTATCACCTCACTAGGCAGAGCCTGTATTGAGGTGATATTTAGTACTGCGTTCATCTGCCGGGTGTATAGGTAATTTATTTAATCTTGGGAAATCCTACAAGTGTATGTTGTATAACTATTATAGTATATAGGTATATATATTGAACAAAAATATTTATTAAATTTAATGAGATATAATATATATGGGAGATATATGAATACAGTTATGAGGCTAATGAGATAATAATAACAATAATAAGTAATATAAGTCATCTGTGCACCTATTTAATAACGTTAGTTACTAACGACTCACAGTGCTCCCTCGTCTAGTGTAACAACCATAATGTTACCAGTCTTTTGTAGTGAGCGTCATTTTGAATGATTGTAGCTTGGCCTAATTGCGTGGTAAATATGTTATGGAGTTTTTTCGCTAGGTAAATATAGTGTCTTTGTTCAAAGGTCGTTCTCATTTTTGGTTGTACATGTCTGTCTTTATGTCTTGTGTCGTGTCTATGGGCGTTACTGGTCGGCTTGCTGTTGTCCCGTTGGAGTTATTTCCTGTAGCATATCAAGACCTGCCGTACGTATAGCTGTCTTGCATCCAACACCATAAAATCCCTGTAGAGCTGGTCACTGGAGTAGCGGTATGGCTTCCTGGCTATAACCCTAATCAAGGCCTTTTGGGCCTTTAGATAGATTGTTTTATTATTAGAAAATCCGACGTTGGATTATTGCTCGCCGACAATACTGGAATTTTCAATTAGATCAATCTCCTTCCGGAAGGGACATCACGCTCAACATCTTTCCTTAAGTTCTTTGCTACTTGCTGGGAAAGCCTCGGGGTGGCATAATCGATTTGTTATGGTTCTCAAACGAAAGTACGAAACAACAAAAGTGAATTTTGAACGCTGCAAAATATTATTGGGACTGGGTTTTTTTTTAAAGTTTTCATTAACCTTTCGGCCGATATTCGTTGACGATTACTATGAAAGTGTTCCATAAATATTTATTGTTTATTTATTTTAATGTTATCTTTTTAAAGTAGGTATATACGCAGATACCTATACTGACTCGTTGATTTTGGGTACCTAATTTGCTTTTTCCGCAAATTTCTTTACATTTTTTTTTCATAAGCAACCGCTTCCGGAAGGGGTCATTTCTCTGGGGGTACTTTTGTTATGAAATGATTGTAGTTTTTATGACAGCATCAATTTTTGGTCCATTAGATAGCTCCACAGAACTCTCAGCTGTGTGCATGCATTACAGATTCTTTTAGATTATTACCTGTTTATATTATCTTTGTCTATTAGTGTATACCTACATCTGAAAACTGACAAATTTTAATCTATCATGTCATAAGAACTTTCATCGATGAACTGTGGTAATACCCCGAAGCGTTGTCTGACCTCAAATATATACCTACTCAAGGTGTTATGTAAAGCCAACAGTACGACGAAAAGTACGATAATTATTTAGAATCGTACTATTTAATAATTTTAATATTTTGCACTTTCGATATGTTTTGTTTTGCAGGATTTTAGGATTGCACCCTTGCAATCTCGGAGGCAGTCAGAGAATTCTCGGATCGCAAAGAAATGTATAATTTTCAAGTGTAGTTAGGCATATCATAAAAACATGATATAAAACAAAAGTAGATTTCGTAGCTTACACATTTGTACTCATTTGTAAACATTTAACAGATTATCATACTCTTAGGAATATATTGTAATATAGCTACTCATATGGCAAAGTAGGTCTTCCCGGATTTGATTAGGAAATGAGTATGCTTAAACGAGTTGTATGTATGGAATATTTCAATATGTATGAATTTTTTTTTTGTCGTTATGTTACTTGTTTGCATTATTATTTTTATTTCATTTTTCCTAAATTAAAATTGAGTTTTCTTTGTAACTTAGTGATTATTATTCTGTTTATATTTTCTTAAGATATTAAATAAATAAAATTTTACCTCTAATTTTTTTGTGATTTTAAAAGTCGCGACAAAAAGACTTAAAATATAATAAATATTAATGAAAGAAATCAGTTGTGTCACCCCAAGACTTTCCCGGCAAGTAGACAGGGCCTCCGGCCTCCGACCAACCCCCCTCCCCTCACCAGTACCCCTCGCCATACCCTCTCCCCCTCCCCTCCCCCCGCCTGCCTCCTCTCGACCCCCTTCCACCCCTACCACCCATCCTCCCCCGCCCCACCGCGCCAACCCAACCCTCACCAGCCAGGTGCGTCAACCCCCCCCCCCCCTATTACCAGTATTATTTTTTTTGTAATATTTTCGTACTATATTTGTAGTGTTTTCTATGGTAATAAAATTGTATTTTTCCAATATGATGAAGTTTTTTTTTTAACATGGTGGAGTTGAAAAATTATTTGTGTCGCTTGTATATGAGATATTCCAAAAAAAAATCACAATGTGGATTTAGCCCAACAACATATCCGTATGGAATTTTAAGTCTATATGCCCAATATTTCGAGATTGAAGTATGGCCAGCACACCCACCGATTTTAACCACAACTCCTCCCATGACCAAATGAAGCCTGCATGCCAAATTTCAGCTCAGTCGGACGAAGCGTTTGGTTGCTATCGTGGAGGAATAGACACAGACGGATAGACAGACAGACACACAGACACACAGAAGTACGTTCCTGTCCACCCTAGAACGGGCTAGTCCCAGTTGGGTGACAGAAACAAATAAGCAAAAGGTTAAGGTTTAGCCATTCGGTTCCTGTTATTTTTGTAAGCTAATCAATGTTTTATAGTAATTAATTATTAAATAAATAAATAATAAATAAATAATTTCCTTCTGCCGGGAAAGTAAAATAAAAGAGAAGATAGACACAAAGGACAATAAATACTATTTATTGCCGTCATAATCCTACTTTTCTATAAGATTATACTGGACGATTAAAGCATCTTTTCCTTCCATCGTCCTGTTTCGCGTTTAAATAAAGAAACACCTGCTTTAGCAGGTGTTTTTTTAATTTAAAACATCATCTTAAAGTCGTATTCAGTTTACCGCCTCAGGAGAGCATTTAGCTGTGGTGGCACGATTCATTCATTTATTCGTTGAAGTAACAGTGCTAATATTCTCCAATATACACACTTAGTCCAATATATTGATAAACACACAGTCCCGTTGTCATGTCTAGTCAACCAGTTATCGCATACATGTAAATAACCTCAATAAAATAAATAATGTTTCGACGATAATAATATGCAGACAATAATGACTTCGCTACTGTATTTACCGTCAATAGCATTGCACAGCACTGGCATTAAGGTCCTCGACAATTGTACGCGAGTCCACTTTTAAAAATCTGCTGTTATCCACGAGCGTCATATTCGTTAAACCGTCAGTTTGTGATGAGATCTCGTGACGATCGTGACGATCTCATGACGATACATTCGCATTTAATTAAAATTTAGACACAAGGAAAAAGTTTCGAGTGGTTTAATTTAAAATAATCGATAACGTTTTATTGTGGACAATATGACAGGAAGTGATTGCTAAGACATAAGTTAATTAGATATTAGATTTTACCATTATTATGGTTTCAATTGGAGCTGAAGATGATGCTAAGGATAAATCTGTTACTCCATTTAGAAGGATATTACCTCAAGTAAGTTTCTATCTTTAATATTGTTTGTGAAACAAGTTCATTATTGTCGTCTGTGCGTTTTTTAAATTTGTCTGGTGAGTCTCTAAGTCAGCGGTTTCCGAACTGGGTCTTGCGGAATCCCTAGGTTCTTACTTATTGGGCAAAAATAAATTACAAATTACAACTTCAAAAATTAAAATAAAAAAATATTTTTTTAAATATTTGACTTGATTAGTCTTCTCTATCACGACGTGACTTGAAAGTCAGGTAATTTCGATATAATAGACCCTGATTAGCTAAAAATCCTTTTAGACATAGGTGGTTCCTTAGTTTTTTAAATCGCTTTTGACGCCAAGGCTTCTCTATCAAGAGGTGATTTGACAGTGGGATAATTTCGATATAAAAGACACTGATTGGGTAAAATCGGTGGTTTCTTAGTTATTTTTACCCAATAGGTGGTTCCTTAGTTATTAAAATCGCTCTTGAGGCCAAGGCGTCTCTATCGCGGCGTGACTTGACAGCGTGGTAATTTCGATATAAAAAATCTGATTGGGTAAAATTCCTTTACTTACTGGTCCCTTAGTTTTTAAAATCGCTTTTGATGTCAAGGCTTTTCTATCACGACGTAATTTGACAGTGAGGTAATTTTGATATAAAAGACCCTGATTGGGTAAAATCCCTTTAATAGGTGGTACCTTAAATTTCTAAATCGCTCTTGACGCCAAGGCTTCTCCATCACGACGTGATTTGACAGCGAGGTAATTTCTATAAAAAAAACCCTGATTTGGTAAAATTCCTTTAATAAGTGGTTCCTTAGTTTTTTAAATCGCTCTTGACGCCATGGCTTCCCTATCACAACGTGACTTGACAGCGAGGTAATTCGACATAAAAGACGTTGATTAGGTAAAATTTCTTCAATAAGTGGTTCCTTAGTTTTTTAAATCGCGCTTGACGCCATGGCTTCTTAAATCGCTATACGCGTGATATTAAAAAGTGAGGTAATTGCCATATAAAAGACTCTGATTGGATAAAATTCCTTCAATAAGTCGTCCCGTCGTTCCTTATCTGAAAAAAATCTGAACCGCTTCTGTAGATAATTATAAGTACAATAATTGTACATCTTACCTATTCAATATTCAGTTACCAAAATTTAATGAAATACTCGTTTGTTTTGCAAGAATCCATTTTAAGAAAACCTTAAAATGGCTTCCTACCGGTTAAAGGAACTTCTTAAAAAGGTTTTTTTTTATAAACAGTGGACAAAATAATTTGAGGCAATGTGCTTTTTAAACAATCTGAGCAAAACATCGTTTTTATTTATTGTTAGCCCGACTTAACCCTGATATGCCATTTTATGCTAATTTTCAAGAGACCTATAAATATAGATAATAATATGTGTCATACATTCGTAGGGTTGACACAGATTTCTTCTATCGCCTATTGTACAATGTAACATTTCTCATTTATATTCTTAATTAATACATTTTTTGTTCGTGATTTTATGTGTTATCTGTTAAACCTTATTAATGAACACTTATTTACATTTTTTAACAACGTTAACTGTATTAAAGGTCATTAATCCGTTGTTTTGGTCATACTTTTAAATAATTAAGACATGTCGACAATGATAACATTTTATTAATTATTTTAACGACGTTTAGTCAGTGTATAAATAGGTATAATATTGTCGATTCGCAAGTGAAAGTAAAATATCTAGGCGAGCCAGCTTGTTTCTTTCCAGTTATTCAATATTTCCATTTCCAACCGGACAAAACTGGGAATTTAAAATCTCTCGTTATTTGAAATTACATTACCTGGCCAAATTATTAGGCCCACCGTGCTTTTGAGTACGCTATTCAATATTCTTTAAAGTTTTGGACATATTTTACTTCTATGTTGTTTATATGATTATTCATTGAATTATTTTATTATGTATATTGTACTTCTTTGTCTAGTTTGAATTCGAGTCTTCTCGTCAATTTGCCAGTAGCAAAATTAGTAAATTTCTTTTTACAAAGAAAAATAAAAATAAAATATTATTTCAAATAAAAACATTTAAAACCTCTGAAAATGCTGTTCTATAAAGGAAATTTAAGGCCTAAAACTTTGTATAAAAAATATATATTAAATTAATAGAAATATTAACTATGCAGATTTGTCATTTTAATGGGAGTTGCCTTATTCCTCTGCTGTAAAGTTTCACCGACTCTCCAAAATATTTTTTTGCCTTTTCAAAAAGTTATCTAAATTCTGAAAAATATAAAACTCTCTTGGAGCAAGGTCTAATACCAAAGTACGGTGGGGGACCAAGAGTCTACAGCCGCAACTCCTGCAACTTTGCGGCTGCTTGGAGTGAAATCTGTGGTTATACTTTGGCATGCAGAAGCAGTGGCGATGTGCGATTGACCAGGCTCGGTTATTTTATCACGATCTTCTTCATCATTGTTTGCAGTTCTTAACAGTACATAATTACGGTAATTGTTCAGCCAGACTGCAAGAAGCTGTAATAGAAAACACCGGTACAGTTTCACATATTTGAAAATAATGCAAATTTTCAACTTTACCATGGTTGCACAAACGAAAATATTTTTGCAAAATAAACAGCCGATTCTTTAAAAAGAAAAACATAGCCTTGAATTAAAATTTATTTGAATTTGAAATTCCAACTTTAACCTAAGTTATCGAAGTTCAAACTGACCAGTGGGAAAAACAGCAACTACATAGGTAAGGACCCAATATAAGTATTTTAAATTTAGTTTTTTCTGAATTAAAAAAATGGTTTAAAACTATTAAAATTGTTGTCCGTTTTCTCTGTATTATGTAGCATATTTTGTTTTCCTTAATACTGTATTTTACATAATTTTAAACATCATTAGCTTTGTTTTCGTTTTATATTATGTTTGTAATTTAATATTGTTATGCTGGTTGTGGTTGATAAAAAATAATTATTATATTTGAATACAATCCTTAAAATAAATAACATAGGCACCTGAAAGTAAGCACTTTTCAAAAACTACGGAGTAGGTACTTATTGAGCCTGTTTGTCTTAACACGATCTTTACCCAAGGCGATCATTTCCCTTTATCGACAAGTTCATTTCGCAAAGTTATAAAAAGTCAGTGATAATTCAGTCAAGCAATTATGTGACTAAATTGGTCACGTGATATGACGAAGGCTGAAGGCGTCAGCCATGCATGTGACCTCAAAATCTGCTTGTTTTGCTAATAAAAATATCATCTCTCCGACTTACCAGTCAGTTTAAATAATCTATACTGAAAGTAAAAGAATCCTTAGGATTACGCATGTGTCAAGCAAAAATAAAACAATCCTAGACAAAAATAATAAGGTATATTATTTACAAATTTGTCTGTTATCATATTGTTGTTTTATTTTGAGATATGATACCATATACTGTTTACTATGGCCGCCATCTAGTTTGTTACTGAACATAAGAGAAGATTAATCAATGTTTGGAAATATGAGTGGATATATAATCAATGGTCTTAGCTAGGGTATGAAAACTGGAGTACGAATTCGCAACTCTTTTAGCACGACTGCCCAACTAAAAAGAGTGCAATGTGTTCAGTGTTAATTTATTTATGTTTTCCGTTTCATTATTCCACCATAACTTCTAAACGCTTGAACCGATTTAGAAGTTACTGTCCAAATATAAAGTAAGTAGTTATCTATATGTCCAGATGTCCAAATGTCCAAATGCCCATACATTACCATAAACATATCGTGTTTAGTGTCAAATAAAAGGTCGGATTGAGTACATTCCGAAGATCTACATGTATCTATATGGATAAATATATTACCCGCAAATATAACATAAATAAGTTAATAGTAAAAACACATGTATAAAAACAAGCTTTTATTAAAATGCTCTGTACCGAGACAACCATGGGGTGCAGCATCCATGAATAAATCACAATTCAATGCATATATACAAAATGTCATTTCTATGCTGTTGTCCGTTGAGGAGTCTCCTCGTTGGAAGCTAACCCTGGGTGAAGCAGCCCTGTCGCGGCGAAACTTAGATGGGCTGTCATAATTGGACGCGTAGACAAAAAATCGTTTCTGTGCTGTTGGCCGGGTGAATTTTAAAACGGGCTATCATAATTAAATGCGTCTACAAAATTACGTGCATGTGCTGTTGACAGTTGAGGAGTCCCCTCGTTGGAAGCCGACCCTGGGTGCAGCAGCCCTATCGCGGTGAAATTTAGAAAGGACTATTATAATTGAAGGCGTATGCAAAATTTCGTTTCTGTGCTGTTGACCGTTGTGGAGTCCCCTCGTCGGGAGCCATGTCATGGTGATATTTAGGTGATAACGGGCTATCATAAGTGAATGCGTATACAAAATTGTGTGTCTGTGCTGTTGACCGTGGAAGAGCAGCCTCGTCGGGAGCCGATCCTGGTTGTAAAATCAGGTCATCGTCACAACAAAAATGCATTGTCATCGGAACTGAACCAACTTGTAAAATTTCAACTTCATTGGATAAGAGTAAGTGGTTTTAATTCAGCTTGCAAGATATAACCTAAAGAAACATACATACTAACATACATTGCCAGGTAAATAAAAGCTTGTAAAAAACCCGTAATAAAAATAATTACAAGTAAAGTAGGTACTACAAATGATTCAAGAAGCTAACGGAAAATCTGGTACCCCAATGAAATATATATTTTTGAATTTTTGAATTTATTTTTATTTATTTATTGGAATTATTAAATTAACCATTTTACAATAAATATAATATTAAAACAAATGGCAAAAACTTTCCTCTTTCATTCACTGGCTAGTGCTGCCCAACTGGGATATACCCGTTCCAGGGCAAGCAATTTGTATTTTTACATTTAAAACGAGGGTCGTTGAACCAACCAAACACAATAGGTAATAATAATAATAATTTTAAAATATATATAATAATAATAAATAAATATAATAATAAAATTTACAATATTATATAGGAAATAGAAATACTAAATACATTAGAATACACATATACACACATACATACTTATATACACAATATATGTTAAGTCAACTTCAAATTATTCTACTACATCGATCATGGCATGGATAGATAAACGCTCTTCTTGCACCAGCCATTTATTTATTTTGCTTTTAAACACATGACAATTGGGGCTGGTTTTAATGTCACTGCTTAATTTATTATAGAGTCTTGTAGCTATGAAAGAGTAGTGTCGCTGTCCGAAAGTCGTCTTCATCCTAGGTACATTCAAATTATCACTCAGGAGTTGTCTAGTGGGTTTCGTGTGCGTAATAATAAAAGATTTATTTTGTTTGGCCACGAAAACCCAACGTAGTGCAGTTTTAATGAATAATAACCTAGCATCCAAAACCTGAGCCTCTTTAAAGAGTTCCTTAGAAGAATATTGATATGGTTTGCGATGCATGATTTTTAAAATACATTTTTGCGCTGTTAGAAGTGGCGTCAGGAGGGTTTTGCAGCACCCACCCCACCCAATTATACCATAGTTAATAAGGGTTTCACATAATGCAAAATACACTATGGTTAGCGTCCTGCGATCCAGAACACTCCTCAACTCTTTGAAAGTATAACCAAGGGTTCTCACTTTCTTTGACACTGCATTGACTTGCTCTTCCCATCGCAATTTATTGTCAACTACAATGCCTAGGTATTTGACTGTGGGGGATCTCTTTAGTGGTGCACAATTACACGAGGTTTCAGAGTGACATTTGTGAATGGTTACGTGGTGATTTACTGTTGGCTGACCCCTATTAGTAGGGCTAAAAGTCATATAACTGGTTTTACTCACATTTAGTGTTAGTTTTGCAGTTTCTAGCCAATCACGAATCTCATTCATGCCCAAATTTGCTTTTGTGAGAGTACTGTCCCAATTTGATCCCTTAAAGATAACTACAGTGTCGTCAGCATATGAAATTATTTTTGCTGTCGGTAACTGGCAATAGCTTAGACCTTCAGGATAATGGCTGATTATAAATTATGGGCAAAAATCGCTCAATACATGGGAAGGGGGTCAAATCGCTCTCATCAATTTTGTTTATTACATCAAGCGACCAGAAATGGTACTAATGTAAAAAGATAGTTTGAAAGAGTACATACAAATGAGTATAGAGGGCGTTAAATTATATATAAATATTTGAGGTTTTAATGAAATGTCATTAGATAATGAAAGATGCATTGCATCAATGTATCAAATATAAAGAAGATATTTAATAAAATCAGTCTTATTATTTTGTTATGTTCAATACTTTACTCGTCCTCTCTACCTTGTTATGAATACAATAGTTCACTTTCTGTTACCGGCAGTCGTCTTTTTAATATATTTACTTATTATAATTTCGATTAAAAGAGTTAAAATACGTATTTTAATGAAGTGAAATATATGTTCACACCTATAACATATACTAAACCTTAAAAAAGGTCGGGATGATTGGATCACGTTTTATAAAAACCTCAATATTATTAAATGCCATTGCACGACCTTCTATCATAAAAACGAATCAAATCATACGTGATATTTTATAAAAGGTTTTCATTTATAATTGAAAATCATACAATAAATGGCTTTTGTAAGAAGATTAAATTGATAGCGACACGAGGAAAAAATACTTACCTAGTATCTATATTATAGTACGTGCTATAGCGGAGGATGAAGTGGGAAAAAAATATTGTGGCAAAATAAAACCGGTTATGTGCGTCTTAAACCTAAATCTATCAGAATTAAACCACCGGCATTAACCTTATGGCTCGTAATTAACATTACGGCATAGTGCTAGAGTCGCCTGATCTTTACATTGTAAGGTTCCAGATTCGATTCCCGACTGGGTCACCATTTGCCGTTGGGATAGAATGAACGGAATTGTACGTTTATACACACACACACACACACACACATCATAATAGGTTTTGTCGAATGAGATTGTCGTATAATAATAATCCCGCCCATCGTAAACTTTCACAAAAATAAGTAAGGGGCTCCCTAGACGATTAAGCATGCTTGTCAAGCATCGCGTCGCTAGCTGGGAGGGGATCGTAAACCGCAGGAAATATACAAATATTTTTTTTTATATTTACCAAAAATGCCTAATTTTGTAGTTTATACCAGGGAGTCACGTTAATTAGACGTAATTGATTAATGAATGACGTGACTCTCTGGTATAAAACTACAAAATTAGGCATTTTTAGTAAATATAAAAAAAAATATTTGCATATTTCCTGCGGTTTACGATCCCCTCCCAGCACGCGACGCGATGCTTGACAAGCATGCTTGATCGTCTAGAGACATAACCTACCCACTATTAATGAAGACAAAGCGCTAAACAGTCATTATTAGGTTTTTTGAGCAGGTACTTTAATATTTTTATGCCCCGCGAAATATATACTCGTACATAAGCTTGATATTACACAAGTTCCCTACAAGTTAGAGAAATTCTATATATATGCGGAAACTTTAATGATGTAAGTAGGTATGTTTCTGATTACTTTTTTACGATTATATTATTTTTATTAATACATCGTTTAATAAAAATCGTTGTGATGCTTTACATCGTTGTGATTATTTATGCCATTGTGTCTACAAACATACATACACAAGTATGTCCGCTGTCGATCATTGGTATTGTATTATCAGGCTTTTATTGCATTTTTTTAAGTAGGTACTATCGTGAATTGCATATAGCACACACCAACGTTTTTTTTGCTTTATCTTTCCTTGATTATTTTTTTTTTCTGTTTACACAGTTTTTTGTAGCGGATGAATCAGTAAGACAAATAAAGCGACTTGTTTTTTTTATATTTTTTTTTCTGGAATACTTTTTTTTTTTTTTTTCTGTAAAATTTGTAAATTGTATCTATTGAAGAAAAGTTCGAGAAGCGTTGAGCGCGCTGCGCCATCTAGCGATAATAAACAATATTAGAGTTATTTTATATACCGCTAGATGGTGTATCGTGCTCAACGCTTTTTATACTATATTTTTTTCCACATTTTCTAATCAAAAGTTGCTTACTTGCTCGTACTGATTCACCCCTTCAAGGATGATGGAAGGAATATATAACATGTATGTACTTTTTCTTATATACGTAACAGTTTTATGTCTTGTATATGTATTTATTTATTATTTATTTAAAAATTACTTACTATAAAACATTGATTTGCTTACAAAAATAATAGAAACCGAAATGCAAAACCTTAACCTTTTGCTTTTTTGATTCTGTCACCCAACTGGGACTAGCCCGTTTTAGGGTGGACAGGACTCTAATATCACAATCAATTATATACAAATTTTAGTAAAAAGCTAATAACACTAAATTGCCCTAAAATGGGGTCTTCAAAAAAAATAATAAAAATAATAAAAAATATTAAAAGATAATTTAATAAATAAAATGCAATTCTTTTATATAATCGGCAATAAATATAATATAAAATTCGATTAAGTAATATAAATAAAGTTATATGTGAGAAAAGAAAGAAACAGTGAATAATATTTAATATATGTTAAGTAATATAGAATTAAATATAAAAATACCTAGTCTCGACAAAGTACCATTAATTGTCAAAATAATATATAAGAAAGTCGAAGTATTATATGTAATATTTTTTAAAATTTCAAAAATAATATTTCTGTTTTTTATTTTTATTTTTTTAATCAAAAGTTGCTTACTATGTCGTACTGATTCATCCACTACAATAAAGTCCCTAATTAAAAACACACCATGTATATGAACAGATAAAAACGAATAATCGAGGAAAGATAATGCAAATCAAACGTTCACGATAATTTACTTATCTATTAATATTGAAAGTAGTTTAGTAGTCAAAGAACGTCAGTACATCCAAAAATGATCCTATGAGTTGTTTTTATATCCTTGTTGCTTATAACGTTACATTTTTATATCTGTCAGTTAGTCAGCTTTGGTTCCTCCGAGTCGGCCCTCTTTAAGGTTCATTCGGGGGTGCCGCAAGCTGCGAATCTCTCTACGATTTTGTTCCTCATTTTCTTTAATGATTTGTCTAAATTTGTAAAATATAGTCAATGCTCACTATTTGCTGATGACGTGAAAATTTTTCATCAAATAACAGATGCTCGAGAAGCTGAAAAATTACAGCAAGATATACTTTCAAGATGCACTTTCAAGATGGGGCTCTGTCAATGACATGGAATTCAACACTAACAAGTGCTCTGTTTTAACCATCACTAAGAACAAAACACCTTGCTTTTTCCCATACACAATAAACGGGTCAATTTTAAAAAGAACAACCGAGGTGAGGGACCTAGGAATAATATTAGATACGCAGTTGAATTACCCATTAAATTAATTACACATTAAAAATATTTGCAATCGTGCTAGCAAAATGGTCGGTTTTGTTATTCGCATATGCAAACAGTTTAATAATATTCATGTAATGTTTCTACTATATAATTGTTTAGTCCGCAGCATACTTAAATATAATTCGGTCATCTGGTGTACAAGTGAAAACAAATACATTCAGATGGAAGAGCTTATTCAAAGAAAAATTTAAAGATATATTTATTACAGAAATTACAATATTTATCCATACTTATTTCCGTCCTATTTTGTGCTTGGAATGGTAGGATACAACACTCTTGAAACGCGTCGATATATTTCCCTAATTATATTTGCATATAAATTAATTTAAGGAACTATTTATTTGCCAGATATACTATGTAAGTTTGAATTGTACGTACCGGTAAATTACACAGCGAGGAGATCGTATCTATTGTTTAATGTGCCTTACCATCGTACAAATATTTTTGTAGATAGGCCAGTGGGAACGGTTATAGTCCTTCTTAATTCCGTACCCACAGAAATAGACATCTTTTGTATATCCCTTTGGCAGTTATAAGGGCAACTCCCTGCTATGTCATGTTTATCATAATCTGTCTTTTATTTAGTTTTATATTTTTATGTTTTTATCTTGTTCAATGTTAGCATTAATTTAGTTATGTAAGTCATTTATTTTTAGACTTACACTCTAGATTGAATATTCAAGGGCGAATTGGATTTGTCTGTAATGCTCTTGAATAATATTTGAAACTAATAAATAAATAAATCAATTTTTATATCTGTACATTGATAACCCTCTACCAGAATACCAGAATTGATAATCTGTACATTTATAAGTCTCTACCAGGATGAATAAATAAATAAATCTATGCAATTTGGGTGACAAAAATTCAAAATATTCACAAACAACATTTTTAATTTCGTTTTTCCAATAACAATTAGGGTTTTAATTAGAATTCCACATATCTGTGCTTTTTAAGAAATTTAAATTTTCGCCACCCAATAAGCATAGATAATCTTCAAATAAGAATAAGAATAAGAATAAATTTATTTTCGTAAGTAATGTTCCAAAACGTAATTCACAAAGTCTGCCTAACTAGGCCGAAGCCCGTATCAAGGTAGACTCGACTAGGTCACTTGTAAGTTTTATATTGTGCGCACACTTATTAAAGTACTATTTCTGAGAAAAATAAAAATAATAAAAAATGGAAGAAAGTAAATCTAATAACTCTAATAAATACGTACTATACATTTCAAGTGTTATTTTAATGATATCTAATACATAATTCATAATCATTTTAAAAATAAAAAAAGTAATAAAGAAATCATGTATTTTCAAATATCCCGAGAATACTGAATAACAACGTTGCAAACAGTTTTCTGTGTTTGTATGCATATTTGGCAGTGATGAGACCACTTAAATCGTCATCAAGACAAAAGATTTACGCTAGAAGCGAGCGTTCACATGTACTCGAGGTCGAGTTGAACTATCGAAATGATCTTAACGTGAATTACCACCAAGCATTAGCTTTTGCCTCGAGTTGAAGATTGCATCAAGCTATGTTCATTGCCGTTTCGCTTCATCCGAAATACTTACTTTCATTAGTATGTTATTACTATACCTATTCTATTTATTACACCTATCTTTGGATATAGAGATTTACCCGACACTGTACAGAATGACAAGGAAGAGACACTGCTAAGGAGCCCATGAGGAATATTCGCAAGCGTTGATCCAGGACTTTGCACAAGGAGGGGCATTTTTTGAGTATAGTATTTTATTGAGTATGAGTACAGTTGGAGGTGTCAACTACAACGGGCGAACCCTTCACCCAGGAAATTTTAACGGTAATGATCGTTCTGTCTCCCTTGAGGTGAACGTAGAAGACTTTGGCCAAAAACAGTCCACCGTCTAGTTACACCACAGGCCCGTAAGAAACCAACGCTTTACCGCGAGATAACCAGGTTAATTACCCAGCGGACCGACACTCACACCCTTACTTCCAGTTGCAACCAGATTACTCCGGTCTCCCGACTGGTTACAGATTCGAGATCGCTTGCGCGCTCCTCTCTACGTAGCGGTGATACGGTGTTTACCAAATCTAGCGCGGACCACGGCATCATTTGCCGGGCTCTTCACCTGGTCGTTTCAAGAGCAGTTGCCGTAAGGTAAACAATTACCCCCCCTCTATAGGAGACAGTACTGTTTACAGACTCCTCTGTCCGTCAGAATGCACGACGATTGGCTGACGCCACATGGTGCGCAAACCGTTCGGGAGCGCCCGAAGGTTGACTAATAGGGGAAACTGGCCCGAGGGGCGGAGTCCTACCCTGGATCGCACTTCTATGTGGAGGCCGCCGGATGGGCGTTGACCCGTGAGTTTGACCGACCCTGAACACATGGGTCTTAGTGGCCAAACTGCAACAGGGAACATTAGCTCCCAATATTACGTAACAGCAATTTGACAATGTTTACTATTAAATATATAAATTAATAAATAATTCGCGGTGAAATATTTGTCTGTTTCGATTATACTGTCTGATGCTGGATTGCGCGTAGCAAATATAGTTTCTACCACTTTCCCAAAATTGCCCTATAATAGAGATGTAAATGTGGACAGCGTTAAATCTGTAAGTACGACTGTGTCATTTGTTGATGGTTTATTAAATTGTTAATTTTACCTTTAATATTTGCAACACGCTGTTTGTAGTTATCCTCAGTTGAAAATATGACGTTTTGATGCATTTACGAATGAGGTCTCTGATGACAACAGGTTCTTTTCTATATCTTTAAATCGGTCAGCTAGTCTTTAACATTCTTCAACAAGGTCATGAAATCAATATGGCCGACATCCATTACGAATCTTAATGGGAGCGACTTCATGGCATTAACAGTATATATAGGGCGATGTCGACTACAACGGGCGAACCCGTCAATCTCAGGCTGGTATAACGATACGTGACCTTTCAGCCGTGCGATGAACGTAGAAGACTTAGAGACGAAACAATCTACTGACTAGCTCCGCTCCTAGTCCTATCCTGGCTCGCACTTTTACGTGGAGGTCGCCGAATGGGTGTTGACCCGTGAGTATGACCGACCCTGAAATGAAAAAGCCGACGAACTTGCTAAGACGGGAGCAAAGGGAACGTTATACAGCCCTGAACCTTGCTGTGGCGTACCAAAAAGCCTTGCAAACCTAATGCTCTTACAAATATGTTTAGAACAATCCGTCAACCACTGGAACAACACGCCAGGGTTGAGCCAATCCAAAGCGCTAATTAAGGCTTACGACCCGGAGACGGCCCGTGAGCCCTTATCGCTAAATAGGAACAATCTACGCATACTGGTGAGGGCGCTCACGGGGCATTGTGGCCTTAACAAACACATGTACAAGCTCAAGCGCCGAGACACAAAAATGTGTTGGTTCTGCCAAGGGGCCGAGGAAACTCCCCTGCAAGTCATGTACGAGTGTGGCCCGCTGATGCGTAAAAGATACATCCACTTGGGTGGTCATTACTCCAACCTGAGGAGGTAAAACAATCTGACCCCAAAAGCCTGTTGCGGTTCTTAAATGACACGAGGGTTAGCGCAGAATTATAGTAGGTGGCGAACACAATAGATCAGCAATGGTCGCAGTGTTACAAGGCTCATAAAGACCTTAGACAAGCCCTATACCACAAAATAAAAAAAAAGACCGACCCTAAACACATATGTCTTAGTGGCCAAACTGCAACAGGGCCTATTAGCCCCTCCTTAAAAGACACACACGGCTGATATATACATATTAATAATAAACAATTTATTATTTTGAGGGAGAATCGGCATACAACCCATAAAAATAAATGCAATATTGGGCAACTAAGTTTGCTGTCCTGTACTGAGGATGCAGTGTTGTGACATCTCATCCCCCAGAATGTAAATTTTACGCGTATAGCTCATGACCAAATTATTTTTATCATAGACTTCATTTTGTTTCTTTTAATGCAGAATATTAACAGTCTGATATTATTGTTAATATTAGATCTTCATTTTGGCAGGTTTTGGCCGGCACCGCGAAGAACTTTCTCCTGGTTGGAATTGGCGCATCCGTCAGCTATGCTACTGTTATAATTCCGGCTTTACTAGGTGGAAAAGAAACGATCACTATGACCGATGAAGATGCTTCGTGGTTCGGTAAGTTTACTTCCCCTTTTTACTTACGTTAAGCTTTTTTTCTACTATCGTTTCATCCCTTTTTTTAAATAACGTTGTCTGTATGATGAGTTCTGGGTTTTTAAGGATGGTTGTTGCGGTTTCCAGTATCTAGTACTTGTGCGAAGCCGTATTCTTCGTCACCAGGTCATGTCTATGGGAATAAAGTAAGATTGTTCATATATATATCACTGTCTTAGGTCAACTAACTTACTTCATTAGTTGTAAGTAAGTAATTCATTAAATAGTATATCGGATGGGTAGCAGTATTGTCTCTTATTAATTACCCTAAATAGGGTGTTTTGGGCTTTCATTAGGGAATCAAGAATAGTTACCGCAGCGCCGTAGTAGGCCATCTATAGCATAGACAGACTCAGAACATTTCTGACGTTTTCAAAGACGTATATTAGTTTTGGTTTTCGCTTTATTGCCAGGTTTATTACGTTATGCCCGTGTATAATTAAACTCTTATGTGTAACGTCATTCTTCAGTGTACTCATATAGAAGTATTACTGTTCTTGTTATATGAGCACTACGAAGAATGATTCTCTTATAATGGCTGAAGTCACAGCTACGCCAAATAATTAAAATGCTTGAGTACAATATTAGAGTGATGAATGTCCCATGCATGTAGGCATACATGCATACATGCATACATGCATACAAGCATACATGCATACAAGCATACATGCATACATGCATACATACATATTATTATGTATATACATACAGTTTATTTTACTTATTTTAGATCTCCTTCTGAATTTATTGCATAGACAGGCATAAGTATGCCTTGGCGAATATATATGAGGCAATTTCTTACCCATACGGACCTCTACCTTTTCTCTCTGGCTATATCTCTAGTCTTTTTAATATATCAGACTGTTCTGGAAAGTGAGATTATCTCCGCAATAGATTATGGTAGGCTCTACATCCATTCCCATATCCTTGGTGCTAAGATCATCCTTTGAAGCCGCTCTCGATTTCAAGTGACCTTTACGATTCAACAAATTATTCTCGAATACAGAAAAAAAAAGATATGGCACGCCAACATTTGACATGAAATTTTCCGTTTTATAATATATATTTACGTATATTTAATTATAGATGTGACGTACTGATCTACTGCTATTTAGTAAATAACATATTATAATTTTATAGTCTTACCGCTAAGTACACAAATATAGCGTGTTTATTTACTGATATGCAAAAAAAACGGTTTAATATCTTAGAGGCCAAGTTCATTTGGTTCCATTGTGTTTTATTAACAATGGTTTTCTCATGTTAAACGTGATTCTATTCATTAAAAAATATATTAATACATTTTAGATGGTATAAGTGATGATTGAGTAATGATTTACATATTGTGATATGTATGTACATCCGTAGCAATAAATGTATTTATTTATTTTATTAATTTCAAAATATATATATTTTAATTTTGTTTATACACTTATTACTTATCAATATAACAGTAAAACCAAGGCATTGAGAATTTAAATTGATAAATATATTACCGTAATTATACAAATAGAATTACACTTATAATACTAGCTATCATATAAGAATAAATAATTAATAAATTGCAATTTAAACAAGTGAGGGTTGGCGGTAAAAATATCGAAATCTGGTTTATGATAATACTAGAATGATTCCCATGAAAAAACGCGCCAGTCAGAGTAAACGACCAAATGGCAGGTGTTCCAATAGTATAGGGAGAGGAAGGTACCATTAGAGCGGCTAATATATTGAAATGTATGAGAATTATCTATCAAGCCCCGGATACACTTAGGAACAAAGGAGAGGCATGTTGCGGAACATGTCGCCCAACATGTAGGTACGTGAAATGTCCCGAGGACAATGTCGCAGGACATTTTGCCTGCCACACTAGTCAGACCTTGGGGAAATGTCATCCGAGGAAATGTCAGTCATTTTTTGAAGATGCAATCGTCTTTTTTTCACGAATAAATTTTGAACGAAAGTCAGTGAAGCGTCAGTGAAGCTCGAGTGAACGCACTGAGCGAATGGTTTCGAGCCTTATTATATTATCTTTGGTTGCGAGGACTAGTATGCAGTATGCTTTACCCAAGATATACGGACCAATATAATAGAAGCAGATACCCCCTCCAACCGCCTCCCGGTACTTTGTCGACTCTCCGAATAAAGTATAATTTTGATTTCTCTACTTTCCGTTGTAATTAAGGTAGTGTCTGCTTCATCGCTCAGCCAATCGGAAGCTTGATGAGCGGCGTCATCATGGACCCGATTGGCAGGAAGAAAGCCATGATGATCGTCAATCTGCCTCACATTGCTGCTTGGATCATGATGTGGTGTGCCCAGGACTTGGCCACACTTTTCATAGCGAACGCGTTTCTGGGACTCGGCAATGGACTCATGGAAGCGCCTATAATAACGTACATAGGGGAGATTTGGTGAGTTGACATTTGGGATCTTTATCGATCTGCATTGATTATATAGCGTATCAGATTGTTCAATGTCGTACTACAATTTGGCAACCAGGATTTTACTACGAAACGCAACTTGTAGATGGCACTCATAGTTCCAAAAAAAAATAATCTTCTATTATTATATTCAATATGGCGACTTTCGTGGTATAACAGTATGGTGGCGCACTGTAAATGGCGCCCTAAACACGCCTATACGTTATAAAAAAATAAAATAATAACATACGATTTTTTTTAAGTAATAACTCTTATTATATTAATATTATTTACATAAAGATGTCGATATATAATTTGGTATACAGGTTTTTCAATACGCAATAATTACGCACATTCATTTCTAGATAGATTAATAGATGGCATTCTATCTCTCCGTATTATTGCTGTGATGTAATCAGCCTATATAATTGAATATTATATAATTGAACGATGGTAAATTATATGATGTTTATAATCAATCAGTCCTTTATAAAAAAAACGTTCATTATCAATGTTATTATAGATGGCCAAATAAATTACTATTAGTTTGGCTGTCAACGCTATCAGCGACACTTCAATTTCGTGTTTCAGGCGGGTTTCCAAATCGTTTTATGGAGTTGTGTAATCTAATACTATATATAATCAAAGCGTTCTGTAAACAAGCTAACTATTCCTTAGTGGCGGATCCAGAAATCCTCCACGAGCCCTCTTCATAAGCGAGCGAAGAAAATTGACGTTTCATTTATTTTTTTGCATTCTTCTGAATTCGAGAATACTTCGTTGAATAGGTTTTCACTGGTTTTCGTTCCTTTATAACATGTTATTTTATAAATTATACTCACATAAAAAATATAACAAAGTTGTTAAATTCCTAAAGTGAAAGGTAAATTTTAAAATTATACTGGGAAATAGTATTAGTAGAAACTGGGAACTTTCTACAAAAGTAATTTATTGTAATTATAAGTCCTCTTATGAGTGCGATAGATCATGAAAGATAAATAGATTGATAGATTCGATAGATCATAGGTCCTTTCCTATGTCTGTAATTACCGCTTTTTTTACTTTGGCCAGTTTGAACTTCGATAACTTCGATTTGAGTTGGAATCCCAAACAGAAATATATATTTTTAAATCTATGTTATTCCTAATTTGAAATCAAACACTATCGCGGTTGTTTGACATTATATTTAAGATAAAAACGAATTTACCGCGTGAACTTTGTAACACCCGACGTTTCGGCGATGTTGCAACCGCCGTTGTCGAGGATAGACTCTGTGTCTGTCTACCCTAGACAGTCTCGGTTGCATCATCGCCCAAACATCGGTTGTTACAAATGTCACGCGGTAAGCTCGTTTTTATCTTATTTATCATATTATTCCTTTATAAGTATCATTTATTTATTTATCTTTCTGACTATTGCTCCGATATTTTCATGATCAATCATGGAAAAGTTGAAAACCCGGATTATTTTGGAATATGACGTCCCTACTCCAGTACCTTTATCCTATCCTTATCTCCTATAGATTTATTTGTTAGTGTCCCTTAAGGTTATTTTATGTAGTGTTTGGATATTGTATTGTTATATATTTCCAACAGTGAGCCATCAGTTAGAGGTGTTCTGGTTACCTACTCATCCGTATTTGCATCTGCTGGTATCTTCGGAGTGTTCTTACTTGGCACTGTTCTTCATTGGAGGACTGCTGCTGCAGTATGCCTGGCAGTTCCGGTCGTTACCGTTATGGTTATTGCACTGGTAAGTTCAATGTAGTTATTTGTTCTTATTTACTGTGTCGTAAGAGTTGGGTAATACGGGGATAATGGAAGCATTTAAGAATATTTTATTCTTTTTGAACACGATGCTCTTACATTTCTCTCTCTCTCATATTTTCATATGTTTGCATCTGATTTATCACAACGAATGAAAGAAACATTAGTGTAATAATGAGAACTTGAAATATGTTTCAAATGTCCACGGGGATATTTGAAACATGTTTTTAATGTCCCCGGGGACATTTGAAAAACAAATTATTAAAAATAGCCACCAAAAAGACTAAAAGCAAAACGAATATTTTTTTCAAATCGAACTACGAATTCACCGCATTCGTTTTTCTTTTTGTTTCTTTTCCGTCAAAAAAAATATATATTCAATATTCATTATTAATGTGGTAATTATTGAACAAGCTAGCATTCTCAGTTTCCGATATATTACAATTTATGTTGGTTACGCGGATTCATTACTCCAGTGTACATTAACCAATAACCCTATTTGGTTATTAGACCATTTAAAAACAAAAAAATATCAAACTGCTAAAAGTAATACTGCTTAGGCACAGTAGAGCCATGAGCAGTATGGAAACTAAGCCCATTTTTTAAAATAAATACCTACTCTCCATAGGAGCGCTAGGGTTGTCAATCTTTATTTTTTGTAAAAATGATGTTATTTTTAATTATTATTAAAATCATTTATTTGGGGTACAGTTTCGATGACAATGCATTTTTATGGCATGATCATGACCTGATTTTAAAGCCAAGATCGGCTCCTGACGAGGATACTTTTCCACTGTCAACAGCACAGACACACAATTTTGTGTACGCATTCAATTATGATCGCAACTTCCAAGTTTCAGCATTACATGGCTGATGTACCCTGGATTGGCTCCCGAAGAGGGAACTCCTCAACGGTCAACAGCAGAGACCCAAAATGTTGTATACGCATTCAATTATAATAGCCCCTTCGAAGTTCCACCATGACATGGCTGATGTACCCTGGGTTGGCTTCCGATGAGGAAACTCCTCAACGGTCAACAGCCGAGACCCAACATTTTGTATACGCATTCAATTATGATAGCCTATTCCGTGCTCCACCATGACATGGCTGATGAATCATGGCTTGGCTCTCGGTGAGAGGACTCCTCAACGGTCAACTGCAGAGACTCAAAATTTTGTATACGTATTCAATTATGATAGCCTCTTCCAAGTTCCATTATAACATCGTTGATGTACCCTAGGTTGGCTCCCGATGAGGGAACTCCTCAACGGTCAACAGCAGTTGGAGTGTCGATTTCGTTTTCGATAGTTTTTGATTTCGGTTTCGGTTTCGTTTTAGATTTTTATTTCAATTTCATCATCATCTTTATCGTCGGGGGGGGGGGGGGTGACGCTAGGTTGAGGAGGGGGGGGTATTAATATTCAGATTAATAAGGTTCCTGGCTACTTGACAGGAAAGTCTTGGGGTGACACAGCCGACTTTTGATCGGATGTCGTCGCTCTATTCATACTAGTCGAATGCCGGATCCGATTTGGATTCAATCACTCTCCAAAAAGCGACAGCGCAATGGACGTCGACGTAACTCTTTGAGGTCGCGTTTTCGGTCGCGTTTTCGGTCGCGTTTACGGTCGCGTCTGCAGTTGCGTCTGCAGTTGCGTTCGCGTTTGCGGTCTTGTTTGCGGACCGTTGAGGAGTTCCCTCATCGGGGGCCAACCCACGGTACATCAGCCATGTCCTAGTGAAACTTGAAAGGTCCTATCATAATTGAATGCGTATACAAAATTTTGAGTCTCTGCTGTTGACCGTTGAGGAGTTCCCTTATCGAGAGCCAACCCGGGGTACATCAGCCATGTCATGGTGGAATTTGGAAGGAGCTATCATAATTGAATGCGTATACAATTTTTTTTAATCTCTACTGTTGACCGTTCAGGAGTCCCCTCATCGGGAGCCAACCTAGGGTACATCATCCATGTCATAGGAAACTTAGAAGGGGCTATCATAATTAAATGCGTATACAAAATTTTGAGTCTCTGCTGTTGACCGTTGAGGAGTTCCTTCATCGGTAGCCAACCCAGGGTAGATCAGCCCTTTCATGGTGAAACATGGAAGTTGCTATCATAAATGAATGCGTATACAAAATGTTGGGTCTCTGCTGTTGACCGTTGAGGAGCCCTCTAGTCAGGAGCCAACGCTGGGTGGACGGATTTCAACCACAATCTGCATGTCAAATTTCAGCTCAATCGGATGAAGCGTTTCGGCGCTCACAGAAGTGCGTCCACAAAAGAAAAATGCCCAACACTGCGTGCGGATAGGTAGTTAGTCCATCATCAGACAAGGTTATAGTTTTTGTCAAGACAAATCAAACGAGCCCTAACATGACAGGTTTATCGTGTGCACAAGGTTATAGTTTTTGTCAAGACAAATCAAACGAACCCAATAATGCCTTTTTTAATACTGAGATTCTAAGGAACACTTTGATGAAGTTTTACCTAAATCGGTTCAGCTGTTTTTGAGCCAAATCAAAACATACAGAAAGACATACATACGTATACTGCCCTCAAGAATTGTATATAGTATACATAAGCAACTTAACAATCAATCATTCTTACCTTTGGTGGCACCATTGAATTGAACACTATAAAATAAATTTTGGCACCCACGACTGACTTCCCACCGACAAGTGCTTAGCTTATTGTTGAAGCGTGCGTCTGTGTGAGTGCGTTCGTTTCGATCGATTGTAGGTAGCTTCATTGATTTTATAGTGGTAGCTTCCATACTGGTTAGCTCTGTCTATTGTGGCTTAGGTGAGTTTTTTTATGAGAAAGAGCATATACATTTATTATTGACAATGACTTCCTTGTATCTTCCTTCTAGTATTGAAACTAGAATTAGTTCTTATCGTATTCAAGGCACTCTAAAATAAAGTTAGATTTCAATTATATAGTGCTTATATATCTTTATTTTTATTTATTTAATCGTCACTGGCGACAACAATGTTCTGTGCTATATTCTATATATGATAACCAACGGCGATACATTAAATAAGAATACACGCGTAACTATTTTGGTTCAGCGCCGCCCAACTGGGATATAGCCGTTCCAGGGCTGGTGTTTTCTGATGATATAAAATCGAAGACTATTGCGGTTGTTGGACATTATAAATAGGATAGAAACGAATTTACCGCGTGAAATTTGTAGCACCACGGTGCTACAAATTTTCTGATGATGTTACATTTACACATGTATTTAGCACAATATCTAAAACAAATTTCGTTTGAAAGAAATCTAAATAAATTACTAATATTCAATCCAAATCAACTCATTTAACAAATACATATAGTAGTTTTAGTTGTGATATAACGACAGTTACTACTCGAAAAACAAAGGCAGTGTATTTCGTATGCTCAGATACAGGCTGTTAGGTCTATTTGGGCATTCGTTTACAAAGATCGTATGGCTGGTTTTTATGTTTCCCTATTATATTAACTACTAGCGACCCGGCGAACTTCGTATCGCCTAACAGTCAATGAATGTCGTGTTACAGTTTAGCTGAACTTATTTTATGATTTTATGAAAGTAATAGAATGAATACATTATAAATATTAAGTTCACTAGTTTATTAAGATAATAACACAAAAGAAATATAAAAGTACAACAATTAGGTATATCAATCGCGTGTCAGCAAGGCATGATTTAATTAAACTATTTACATATTGTGCAGCATGGGATGCACTCGGTTTAATTTTCTTCATTGAAGCACCTTGTGATATACGACATTTTTTGTTTTTTTATCAGGCGCAACAACAAATAAAGCAGATGATTTGCCGACACGTGAATATACCATGTACAACTGACCATGAGAAAAACACGGATTTACATTTTGTATTGGAAAATGTTTTTTCTTTTATTTTAATTTTTCGTCAATTTTCCAATTTTCGTTTTTAATAGTTATTCTGCTATTTGGGACGGAGACAAATACTAAAAATCCAAAACCATGAAAATCGGTCTAGCCGTTTTCGAGTTATAAGTGTTCCAACAAACCCGACTTTGTTTAATATATAGATTTACAATGTACGATCGCACTAATAATTCACTACCCGAATGTAAAATAAATAAATAAAATTAATATAAATGTATACATTTCAAGTATAAGGGGCCATTAAGGTATGGTAGATGTATAATGTAATGTCCCCAGGAAAAGTTTTTCTATGGTCCCTATTCCAGATTTTAGAATTAACACCAGAATTTTTTTTGCTTGAATAAAAAATAAAATAATTGAAATTCCAGATACCAGAATCGCCAGTGTGGCTCCTGTCTAAAGGCCGCAACGGCGATGCGCTAAAATCCCTGTGCTGGTTGAGAGGCTGGGTGAAGCCTAATCTTGTGATGGAAGAATTCAACCAATTGGTGCGATATAATGAAAACAACTTCAAATGTAAAATTTGCGCTGATTCTGGGGTTGATTTACTGTCAGCTGACAAGTGCGTGCACCAAAATCAAAGCAGATGGAAAAGGTAATACTCAAGTCAATACAAAAAAATACAACAGATTAAAACAAATATCATTATTTCCCTATCATAATCATGTTGTAGTCTAAAGTTGTTACATACGCGTACATACATAGCATATAGAAACAACACAATAGATCATCATTAGTATTTTTCTACAGAATAATATACATATACTACATACATAGTTATTATCTATAATATTCCGTGGACGCTCACTACTGCTAACAATGCCAAAGTGGCGAAAATCAAATTGCCTCATTAGGGCGCTATTTGTACCCAGACCAGCGTACTAGTATATTAGAGGTCTGTGCAATAGCTATAGTTTGAATGGTTAGGTATCTCAAAATTTTATTTTGAATGATCTGTGACCTGCTAAGCCTGCCCGGGGAAGCGAACTCCAGTTGTGGAGCCTTACAAATTTATTGTAGAGAAGCTTCATTATTGCAATATCATTAAAAGGTTTTGATAAGCAGATTATGAACCGTAACATTTATGCGCTATCACCGTCTCTCGCGGTTATAAACGCGGGGACGCGAACTCCAGTTGTGGAGCCTTACAAATTAATTGTAGAGAAGCTTCATTATTGCAATATCATTGAAAGGTTTTGATAAGCAGATTATGAACCGTAACATTTATGCGCTATCACCGTCTCTCGCGGTTATAAACATGCACTTCTTGTTACAATTTCTCAGTTATTTTTTCTTACATTTCAACTTTATTTTTCCAAAGACTAACTGACAAGCATAAGATAAATTATGAATTCCTTCCTTAGGCCGATTCGAATCGTGGGAGAAAATAAATTCAAAAAGGCAAAACAGTCTTTTTTTTATTATACTTTATCTATCGTCTATTTCAGGATTTTAAAAAGCATTGATGATTTGAAAACAAGAGGAACGCTGAGACCTCTCATTTTATCATCTCTATTCTTCACGTTTAGTGCGATGACCAGCCTTTCTGCAATACGACCGAACATGATTAATATATTCAAGGCGTTCAACATGACCATCGACCCTCATTGGGCAACGGTAAATACATGCTTATTATGTTGGTTACGTAATTCTATAGGTAAATCGTATTTCTAGAGGTAGCGGTGAATGCAGATGTTCCGTCTTTTTATATTCCTCATATATATCTGTATGGCTAAAGAAGCTGCAGTTACACTATTGTAATAGCATCTAAAATAAAAGAAGAAGAAAACAATAATCAACTCAAATTTATTCGCTTGAAATGCGAGCGATATATTGACACAACCCGATATATTGTATGACATACGTCATCAATGTTGATAATATGTAAGACTATAGAAAGAAGAGCCCCCAACTCGATTGGTTGTAGCTAAACGAGATTTTAGTTTTGTTTAAACCATATAAATAAATTAAATACGTTATAATATCCTATAGTGTCAGTCTTGCCACAGTAGATATATATTTCTACTGTGGTCTTGCACCTGCTTACCAGATAATAGCATGCGCGTTAGTGCGACTTCTACCCTGCATAACAACTCCAAGTGTCTCAGTGAACTAGCACTCTAAAGCTTTTAAATACCTTCGACATACAATTAAATTGAGGGAACCGGCAATGTGAGCACCTCCCCACATCCCCTTCTCCACAAAGTCGGCAGCCCTGCGTTGGACATTATAGCGTTAAATATAAATGATTGGTACCAACATGCGTAATGTATTTATTGAATGTTTGGTACTTATGAAATTAGACTAGGCTCGCGGGTAGGTGCGGTGGCGCATGCTAGATAAATGTCCGGTGGTGGCACGCAGTCGCAACCAAGTGTCTGAAGTATGGAGACTATTGTTAAGCCAAGGCGGGAAGCACTGAGGTAAGGGGGCAATTGACAGTCCGATTATCAAGTAGGACAGTAGAGCTGTGCAGTGTATATTTGCTGTGAGGTCAATTGGACACCAAACTTCCATTTAAGTTTTGGCGATAGCAAAAAATGATATAAAACAATGATAATAGAAGGTTTTGAGACTATAAACGATAAACTGTGATTTGTTACACGACTGCCCAACAAAAAAGGAGTGTAATGTATTCACGATTCATCTATGTATGTTTTCCGTTTCTTTATTTGTTAACTTCTATTGTTTGTTTATTGTTTTCCGTTAACTTCTGTCTAACTTCCGCTAACTATTTGTTTTCCGTTAACTTCTAAATGCTCTAACCGATTTAGAAGTATGTTTTTATTTTTATTTATTTTATTTAGTATTTTTATTATGTCGTATTGTTAGAATCGTGATGTCATCCCGAAGGTCACAGGGTACTTTAACTGTCCAAAGATCAAGTAAACAGCTGTCAAAATCTCCAAATGTCAATAAGTTAAAACAAATATATCGTGTTTAGTGTCGAATGAAAAGTCTGATTGGGTACATTCCGAAAATATATATGTATCTATATTGAGAAATACATAAACCACGAATATTTCATAAAAAAACGCATTAACAATAATTATAAATACAGTAGTTTACTTTTTGTAACGGCAGTCGTGGTTTTTGTTATCGTATTTCTTTTTTACCTACTATACGTTGTACATGACTTAACCCATCGTTCGTCTGAGGTGTCGTTCTTTTGTCGTGCTTGGCTGATTGAGGTAACGTCAGATCACGGTTAGGTATTCAAACCACGTCGGGGTCACCAATATGGCGGTAAATATAAATAAGGATTGGTAGGTACAACTATGCGTAATGTATGTATTGGTTGACTGGTACTTATGAGATTATCGTAGACTTCCTGGGCGGCGGTGGTGCGGCAGTATACGCTATATAGATGTCCAGTGAGAGGGCGCAGTCGTTACCGAATGTTTGAAGTAAGGAGTATATCGCTGGTATTCCGGTCACCACATAGACCAGTAGAGCTGTGGTGTGAATATTTGCTGCGTGGTCGATCGGGCATACATCCTGGCATTCTAAATATCGTGACTTCGTTCACAGTAGACAAGAAGAGGTTGGCTTCCATCCCAACCAATCGCTGTTCACTAACCCTTGCTTTCTTATTCCAGGTCGGCGTTGGAGTACTGTCAATCCTGGGTGGTCTAATTTGCATGACCCTCGTGAGATCTACCGGGAAAAGACCAATAGTATTGGTCTGCATGATAGGATCATGCGCGTCAACTTTCCTACTGGGATTGTACGCTTTCTACAGAATACCGCACCAGACCAACACTTACACATCTATGTCAGTAACAGGCACGCCGTCTTCCACGCCACTGGTTCTGTTTGTGATTATGGTACTTTGTAATATGATTGGTTTGGTGCCTATATCATGGGTGATCGTCTCGGAAATATTTCCATACAGGTTGGTTTTTGCGAATATTATTTTATTTTTATATAATTTCACTTACTTTGATGACAAGCAGGCTGAGATCAGTGGGTGTATTTTCTATGGCTTGTACGGCCTTCGCCTGCTGTCGAAATTCCACTCAGTAAACATCAAACAATGCGTGATTCAGTATCTATTATTGTTGGTCAATGACTTTGTAGATATCTGTACCACAGATCCAAAAGAGGTTCAATGGTTAATGATTCGAGAGCAAAGAGGTATTCATGTAGCTCCATGTCTCCTTATTATCTAAAGGGCCAAAATATTTTCATTGGTAGCCATGGTCTGCCCTTGGTCAATACAACGTTTTAATTCCTCTTCATAACTCATCTATTCACTACACCTACTATTGGTAGTTTATGTATCCCCGTTGTGAAAGAATTGCCCAGTTTATATTAAAAATACAACTTTTATATTTTCATTCAAATCATAAGTAAGGAAACACTTTTATGTCCTAAAATTTATTCAATCACTTCCTTTGCCTTCACTCCCCTGTCCCCTCACTTTTTATGTTTTTTTCTTGCTTCATATTTTACTTTTTTGGCCCACCAACCGATGAGAAAGGAAAGTATTGTAAACGCGCTGCCGTGCGTCTGTCTGTGTGTATTCCGCCACGATAGCGCCCAAATGCTTAATCCGATTGAGCTGAAATTTGGCATGCCGGCATCATTTGGTCATGGCAAGAGTTAATGCCATTGTGGTTGAAATCGGTGTACCAGGGGGCGCACTAGTCATATTTCAATCTCGAAATATTGGACTTAGGGACTTACAATTTGGTACACTGATAGGTACTTTGTTGAACCGAAATCACATTGTGAAATTTTGGTTTGAATATCTCATGTACAAGCTACACTTAGACTTGTAATATTTTAATGACACCATACATTTTAATCAAATATTGGCATTTGGCTCAAGCCCGTCCTTAGCCAAGAAACGAACCGCGCCGCCTGAGGCGGTTGCAACAGAACCCGACCGGGTTCGTCCGCTAGACAAGTAAGGGCGCTAATAGATTTCATTTATGATATTGATATTCAGATGAAACTAGTCCTTGCCGGGAAAGTCTTGGGGTGAGGCAGACGATTTTTTTTCTTTTTCTCTTACTGCTACTAAAATTAGGGTTGTCTCGTGTTGAGATAGTTCGCGTTGTCAATAAGTTTATTACAACGCGTTATAGGGCGCGTTGTCAATAAGTTATGTCAATAAGTTTATGTCAATAAGTTTATGTTTATATTCTTTATTGTGAAATTTCACAATAGGCGGGTTTATTGTCACATGACAATCTCTTCCAACCAACCCTATTATGAAATGTTTTATATATATGTAAGCGTGTAACATGTGTATGTGTCTTGTTATTGCATTCGATCGACAGAATTGAAATGCAATTCCGTTAATTTTGTCCCAACGGAAAAGGGTAACCCAGTCGGAAATAGAACCCGGAACCTAACAAAGTAAGATCAGGCGACGTAACCACTATTTTATTTATTTTATTTTATTTTTATTTTATTTCTGGAGACATACAGCGCATACAATTGACGTACGTGTGCATAAACATAATGTAGAAAAAAAGAAAAACATTACGCCGGTAATCGTTTCCTACGAAAGTAACAGATTTCCGCATATTACACATTTGGATTTCGGCATATTACACTTAAAAATTAATTATAATTAAACTAAGTTCATATTAAATATAAAATAAATATAGAAAACCGATGGGAGAGGTAGGGAATTGGAAGTGATTAGGAAGAAGGAGTTAGATGATGGTATGTGTATATGTATGTAGATATAAATAAAGATATAGATAGATCGTATAGTGGATATTTATTGATGTTTTTAGATATGTATATATAATAAATATTTATTATATATCTATAAATATCTATAAACATCAATAAATATCTGTATCTATATATCCACTATACGTGGATCTATATCTTTATTTATATCTACATATGTGGCTGAAGAAGGAGTTAGATGATGGTATGTGTATATGTATATAGATATAAATAAAGATATATATAGGTCGTATAGTGGATATATAGATACATATATTTATTGATGTTTATAGATATTTATAGATATATAATAAATATTTATTTATATTTATAAATATTTGTAGTAGCTACTGATATGTTGCATGAAAAGTATATAAACTAAGTACGATAGGTATTATCAAGCTCGTTAGGAGCAATTGATTTGAATAATTCGTTAACGAACGTCGGTTGGTTGAGGTTGAAAGTGTCGATGGTGGAGAAACGAGAGTCGTACGTGCACATTAGCCTATAAGCGATGGATTTTTCCCGTAGTTGGTATTGGCACGAGAGACCTCAAACGAGCGATAATTGCGAATTAATCGCGGAGGAACGAAAAAACGCAAGTTTTCACAACGTATGGACTATCTATGGTATTGTGGATAACTTTGTGTAACAGTACCATATCAGCCACAGTGCGTCGGTCTTCTAGAGCTTAAATACCGAAGTGGTCCAGTCTGCTCTCATACGTAGGAAGACCGTATTAGACTCGTATTATAAGACTATTGTACTTATAATACGAGTATATGCGAGCAATAACGACATAATATACAATATAACACAATACAAACATTACACAATTAGAAAAGACACGGATTCCCGTCTTGATTTAAGTGATTAATAAGGAGGTAAATTGATTGCCGCATTCCTTTAATTTTCAGAACTCGCGGCAACGCGTGCGGCATTGTGGCAGCCGTGTGCTACATCGTCAACTTCATCGCCACGAAAACTTACATCAACGTCGAAGCCACGTTTCACATTTACGGAGCCTTCTATTTCTACTCCGGCATCACGTTCCTCGGACTGATCTATCTATATCTGGCGCTCCCCGAGACGGAGAATCGAAAGCACGAAGACATCGAGGAGGAATTCGCCGAAAAGGACATTAAATGCTTCGCTGATGATTTCGTCGCTAGAAAGCTCAAAAGTGCCCTGAATCAAAGATGGAACAATAACGAAAAAGGAAAGAATGGGAGTTATAATTTAAGCAACGGTATTCCGTTGGAAGATCATGTTTATTGTAACAAAGCATTTGATGATATCACTGAAAACGGTAAACATGTTACAGCTAAATAGGAATGATGATAACCAATGTGATAATAATTGTAATATAAACAGTGATTCAAATGAGATTTTGCATTTAATTTAAGTTACAATCTAATTATTGTAATTACTTTAAATAATTTTAAGATTAAATGTTTAATTCACCCTGTTATTTTCTTTAACATCAAGTTCGAAACCTTCATTGAAATACGCTTCAGAATAAGGGTTTCTTTCTACATTGCTATTTTTGGCTGCGTTCTTGTTATAATTTCTTCCAGTTTTTCTTCGAGGAGCTCCTCTTATTGCATTAGCAATGCAGTCATTTGCAAAACATTTTGTGTCTCCATTCCACTCTGCTTCTATTTCTTCATGAGTCTTGCTTTCAGTCTCTGGCAATGCTAGATACATGTACAACATACCAAAGAGAGTGAGAGCAGCATAGACGTAGAAGGAGCCATAAATATGTAGAGTGATCTCCATGTCTATATGGGTTTTGCTAGCGATGAAGTTCGCGAGGTAGCTGACAGATGCGGCGATTCCACAAGCATTTCCTCTAGTCCTAATAAAAAAAAATAAATGAAAACAAATACAAATTTAAGGATAATAACTATGCCTAGTTCGTACCGCTTAAGATAAAACTATTCTACCGGTTACATAAACAGGTTCTAATCTAGTGAAAGACTGTTATTTTTGTTTGATTTAGTGTTTTTTATTTTATTTTTATTTTATTTTTTTATGCAATACAACCTCCCTCAGCTACAATACCTCCACTTATTACAATGCTCCTCAAAAAAAAACATCTCTGTAGTGATTTTCGGTATAGCTTGCAAATACTGCTTTGCAGCTACTACAGCTTCTTCATTCGAGGAAAAAAGCTTTCCACGAAGGAATTGCTTAAAGTGTCTAATGAGGTAATAATCACTGGTGGCTAAATCTGGTGAATACAGCTCAAGCAATTTGTTGTTTAATTAGTTGAATTTAGCCATCGTCAAGCACTTTTAAAAAAACATTTGCATTATTTCCGTAAAAGATTATGTTTTTGTGTTGCAACCCAGGTATTTTGTCTCCAATTTTATAATCCAACTGATCCAAAAGCTTAAAATAATTTTCAATGTTTATTATTTTATTTTTTTCCATATAATCTATTAACATCTTTTTTTTGATATACCAGAAAACTGAAGCCATAACCTTTTTGACGTTCGTTCCTTATTTGGCTGCTTCAAACTGAACAACCAGATTCACATCCACTCTAAGCGTTCTTGTTTTAATTTAGAATCGTGGTGGTAGATCCAAGTCTGATCTATAGTTATAAATCTTAGAACGAAATCGGTTTTGTTCTGCTTCAAACGATTCAACTTTCTTTGAGAAATTTGTTTTCGATAAATACTTGCATATTTGTATTTACCCTTTGCTTTGGTATTAGCCGTGTTTCATATTTAAAATATTATGTCAAACAATTCGGAATTAAAGAATTCCGAATTATTATACTCAATTAAAGAATGATAAACGCACATGCGCGACTAGACAAGGATAGAGGGCGCCCATATGCAGCTCTCTCTTTCAATTCCGCTATCGCATTCACTCACAGTCCACCTTCGTACTGCCGCAGTCTATTCTAGTATGTCTGTATATTAACTAAATATTCTGTTTTGAATTGAATATTGTTCAATTTACAAGTTAATTTGTAGTAATTATATTATCACATTATTGAATAAACAAAAAAAAAGTAAAAAATCAGATTTATTTTGTTGATTATTTCTAGATAAACTGCAAGAGATGGATAATGTTATTCGAGGGTATAATTTCAGACTGTTTATTATAGTTTTCTACCACACTCAAGGCCAGCAGCCGTTCAGCTGACAAAATTAAATGTTCCAGTGGTACGAATCATGCACGGCATGAATAGGGGCAATTCCCTTTTAGATACTTATTAGGATACTTACTTATATGGAAATATCTCTGATAGTATCACCCAAGGTAAAGGTATCAATCCAATGTTATTGCACAATACCATAATTACGAACAGTATTAAAGGAATACTGGACGTCCCTCCAAACAGTTCGATCTCTTTGTAAGTGGTAGTCTCGTGTGGTATGTTATAGTAAGCGTATAGTCCTAATAGAAAGGTTGATATAGAAGATCCAGCCATAGTCACTAAGACTATAGGTCGTTTACCGCAGAGTTTGACCAGAGACATGCATATTATAGTGCCCAGTATTGACATTATGCCAACACCAACCTAGAAAAGAAAAGCAAATTATTAAAAAAACATTTATTTTTTAATTTAAGTAATCACGTATAGGTGCTCACAGTAGCCCAATTTGCATCAATCGGCATATTGAACGCCTTGAATATGTTGATCATATTTGGCTTGATAGCAGACAAACTAGTCATTGCACTAAACCCAAAGAAGAGAGAAGCCAATATAAGCGGTCGCAGGGTAGCTTTTCTTTTCAGCTCGGTAATGCTGTCAAAAAATCTGCAAAAAAAGACGTTTTAATTCAGAAACTGCTGATGATTAATCAATGAACGAAGGGTCATGTGAAGCGCACAGAACTGATCGGGAATTAGAAAAATGTCAACAGAAAACTCATAAAAAACTTGTTTATTCTTCGAAGTACCCTCCATTAACCCTTCAGGCCTCGTCCCCTCAGCCGATTGACAAGTTGATTTCCCAAAAAAAATTAGTAAAAATTAGTAAAAAAAATGAATTATGACAATGTCTCACCAAAACATTAATTACTGGAAAACCACTGTATCCATAATTAAAATAAAAAATATTAACATAATAAAACATAATAAAATCAAACAAATTAAATTAAGATAAAATTAAAACGGGGCCGTCACGCTGAATCGTGTTTTGGACGATATCGGCCAATCGGGGCTCTAGGGGTTAAAGTAATTGTGCATTCGCTTAAACTTATTGTTGAAACAGCAATTTCAATTCGAAGTTAGGTTTGTTAAAATGGCTATTTTAAGCGCTTGAATAGATTATTTAATGACCATGAAACCGCTGATCACGCAATTAAATCATGTTTGATTCTCTGGAATGTGTAATAATCGTTCAAACTTGTTTTCCTGCTCCAAAAACTGCTTCATGTCGAGCGGTGTGACAACTCGTTGCTACTATATTTTTTTTCAAACAAAATTTGTGTTTGCTCATAATCTTTCTCCGTTCTAGTAATGCCCCATCTACACGTTGGCCAATGCTTTGGCCAACACGTTGGCACACGTTGTAAAGTCGTTCAGTATGTGTCGATGTAGGCTAATGTGCTGACATTAAAGCGCGCTTTAAAAATGGAAGTCAAGCTGATTTCGGCCGCCGCGGTTTATTTATTTACAGCCTATAATTATTACGTAGGTGTGCATAGTATCAGGGTTATCAAGAGGAAATAGAAAAAAAGAAGATGGTGGATGTCTTTGTTTACTAAACGCGCGGCCAACCTGTGGACGCGATAACCAACCTTGCGCAAAAGCCCTTTGATTTGTATTGAAAAACTGACAACACTGCGCTCCTCGCGCCAATGAATGGGTCAACTCTACAATCCCTGCCAAGGCGACTAATAACTTCCCTCTACACGTCGGCCATAAGCATTGGCCAAAGCCATTGGTACATATATTGCCCTGATTTGGAAATAAAGCGACTGTTTTTTTCGGTAAACGAGAGAGAACGGGCAACTGTGTGTGCTTACACTGACTTTCGAAGACCCCAAACTGCTGATTATCACTATCTTTCGGGCTTATAGGAGTATATTCACGATTCAACTCCTAATACAATGTTAATAACAGCATTCGACATTACTCTGCAGAAGCGTTGCAAAGCCAACCGGCACCCAATTATGCCGACTTTTGCCCTTCAGTTAAATTATGATACATCTAAAGGGAACCTAAGTTACTGACATACGACCTGAGCCAATAAATGAAACTAAGTGTCTATGCAGATGCAGATTATGCAAATTCCGAAGATAAATTCACATTTTCAAATTTACAAAGTTCACGACCAAATCCACTCAGGTATATGATAAAATACCAACTGGACACGTGAACCCACCCAGGGAAACCATCCTCACTTTACTGAATATACGGATATTTGTACCACGATAACCAAAAATGCGTCGAATAGTTTCCAGTGTCAGGATTTATCATGAGGGTAATTCATTCATATTTCACGTTTCAATTTCACAGCGCTTCGCAGTGTTTCACTGTGACCTAAGTAATGTCCTCTATTTCGAAGGTTTCCCTTTTAAAATACAAATATTGTTTTCGTTTGTAATATTATGGAATACAATTAATTCATCATTTGATATGCTCAGAGGAATACAATGTTGTATTATGCGTTTTTTTGTGTCACTCAATCATTGTTTTATTACTTAAAAAAATATACTTATGAATCACGCGAATCAGTAAGAATAAATATAAATGAAACAAAGACGAAATACAATTAGATATTTGAACCCATAGATGTACATAAATTTAGTAGAAATAAAATAATCAGAAGAAAAACATATAAAATACTTATTATACATGACATCTTAAATCAAATTGAAACAAATCAAATTATTGTATTCAATACCTTATACCTAGTTGTTTAGACATTAGTACACAATAATTTAGGTAGCCACTTAAGATTACAATAATTCTAAAAATCGACACGAAAGGTTTCTTAAACAGTCTCACCACATTTTTATAATAATCATATTAGATACGAGCTACTATCTCGGTTATACGAAAACCATCTGAAAATAAGCCCCGATTACGGCCACGAAATTAAAAAAGAATTAGAAAATATGTAGATTTTGAGCTAAAATCATGCCCAAGTTTGCTTAGAATTAGGTGAATGAATAAATACCTCTTGCATCGACTTTGCTGATGGGGGCATTGAGGATTTGGTAACAAATCCAACCTGGCAGGCTCACAAATCGTACATTTGAAGTTGTTCTCATTGTATCGTACCAGTTGGTTGAATTCATCCATTACGAGGTTAGGTTTTACCCAACCTCTCAACCAGCAGAGTGACTTCAATGCGTCTTCCTTGCGGCCTTTGGATAGCAGCCATATTGGGGTTTCCGGAACCTATCAAAACAAAACCAATGTTCAATTTTAATCAATATTTTGGACATATTTATTATTTCTTATTATCAGGTTCATTAATATATCATTAATATAGTCCGAGATAAATTTTATTCTCAGCCATTTAACCCTTGGAGTAAATGGGTATTTTCATGGATGCATCTGTCTCTTTTACAGGATTTTCGGCGACATCGACTTAAAGTACTATAACTACGAAACTACTACACCAATCATAAAAAGAACAACTGCACAATGATTGCATTGAAATTTCGAATATAGAATATTGAAATATCATTTTGTAAAACAATTAGATAATTATGAATAAATATGAGAACGTCAAAGAAGTGAAAAAAACGCGCGACCAGATTTGGTCGACTCGTACTCAACGGATAATTGTTTCGCGACCAGATTTGGTTGACTCATACTCAACGGGGTAAATTAACAAGGTGTTATACCATTATATATTTATATACAGCGAAAGCGAGTTATATATGTCGTAATACTTTTGACAAAACGAAAAAGGGACTCCGACAGACTTACGATGGCTATGTGGTAGAAGATAGGTGGTAGTTAGCGAGTTTTTTAAATGCTGGACTACCTCTCATTTTTGCGACCAGTAGTGATCTTTGATGATATACTCTGTTTCTTTATTTACTAAGTGATTGCCCATGGGAAAAGCCGCAATATTCTTGATATTGTCAAGGGAAATGAGACCTGGAGTTGTCAATATGACCCACAAACTAAGCTGCAGTTGATAGTATGGGTGTATTCAAACGAGGATTAACTGAACTAAGTCAAACCTGAACGTTACATTGGCAAGAAATTTGCGGCGACATATTTTTTACACGACTGCCTGACAAAATAGGAGTGTAATGTGTTCAGCGTTTATCTATGTATGTTTTCCGTTTCTTTATTCCACCATAACTTTTAAACGCTTGAATCGATTTAGAAGTATGTCGTTTTGTTAGAATCGCTATGTCATCCCGTTTTGTCATACCTTAGCTGTCCAAATATCAAGTAAGTAGTTATCTAAATATAAAATGTTAATACATTAACATAAATATATCGGGTTTAATGTCAAATAAAAGGTCTGATTGAGTACATTCCGGAAATATATACGTATCTATCAGAATAAATACATAAGGCACAAACGTTTCATAAAAAATCTACAATAAAAATAATTTTAAATACAATTGTTCACTTTCTGTAACGGCAGTCGTGTTTTTTATTCTTTTTAATATATTTACTTGTCTGCAAGTCGAAAAATGGCGACAGTTTCATTAGAAGATCGTAAAACAATTAATGCCAAGTGGTTGCAGTAAACTCCACTTGTTATTTCTTTTTATAACTTGAAACTAATACATCCACGATCTGTATTGAGAGGGCTACTTTTAAACCATAACCATGCATTGCCTTACAAAGAAATTTTCACAAATGATGTTTTGAAGACCAAATATATTAAAGAGCTATTGCATCTGCCTTACAGACCCGATTTGGCTCCGGGTGATTTCTTTCTCTTCCCAAAAATCAAACTTGGATTCCGTGCCTCTCGATTAGACTCGAACTCGATTCGACAGCTCTGAGAGTGCCCGAAATGCTCTTGAGTACATTGGATGACGATCCCAAGGAAGATATCCGCGAGTGTTTTAAATATTGGTTTAGCACCAAAGAACTCGTTAAAGAAAAATCTGACTACTACTACTACTACCGACTACTGAGGGTATTACGAAAAGACGTAACAAAAATATTTTTTAAAACGACCATATATTTACGTATATCACTTCGTTTCTAGTGACCCTTTCTTTCTAGTGAACATTCGTTTTCTAGTGATCTATGTAAGTGAAATGTAATATTTAAGATTGATGGATTTTTTAATTTATTGTTTGGGGATTTTCTAAGGTCTTTATGATCCTTGTAACACTGCGACCATTGCTGATCTATTGTGTTCGCCACCTGCTATAGTTCTGCGCTAAGCCTCGTGTCATTTAAGAACCGCAACAGACTTTTGGCGCCAGGTTGTTTTAACTCCTCGGGTTGGAGGGAATGACCACCCAAGTGGATGTATCTTTTACGCATCGGCGTTCCGCACTCGCACATGAGGTGCAGGGTAGTTTCCTATGCCTCTTTTTCGTGTCTCGGAGCTTAAGGTTGTACATGTGTTTGTTCAGGCCACAATGTCCTGTGAGCGCCCTCACCAGTATGCGTAGATAGGAACAATCCTATCTGGCGACAAGGCCTCACCGGCAGTCTTACGGTCGTATGCCTGAATTAGCGCTTTTGAATGATTCAAACCTGGCGTGTTGTACCAGGGGTTGACGGATTGCTCTAAACATATTGACGAAGATTGAAGATTGATGGATACAATCAATAATAAATACACTTGAATACATACCAAACTAATGACGAATAATGTGAAGACTGGAACTGAGAGACAAACAGCAGCAGCGGTCCTCCAATGCAGAACAGTGCCGATGAGGTATACTACGAAGAGTCCGACGGTATAACATACCGTACTATATGAAACGAGAATACCTCTGACTGATGGTTCGCTGCAAGAAACGAACACCCATGTCTAGAGGAGATATATTGAAATAAACATTTTAACAAAGCAATGATAAAAAAAATAAAATCACGACTGCCGTTACAAAAAGTGAACTATTGTATTTAGAATTATTACAAACAATTTTTTCACTCTGTAAAGCGCGTTTTTTTAAAGATTAAAGTTCTTCGTTAAAACAATATTCGTTAAAACAAAATTTAATTTACAGTACGGTAGACCGTCAAATATTCGTTGACGCGTGTTTTCTCTATAAACGTCCAGTGTTTGTCAGTCGAAGGGCCTTGTCTAAAGCCAGTGACATCTTTCTCTGGGAAATTGCCTTTTAGCAGTATTTCACGTGAGCCAGGCCCATTGGCCCGGGTTTCTGAGTCTGGCGTCGCAGCGCTATAATACGCGCACAGAGGTAGATATTTTCAAACGATCCGCACCGTCGCTACCGCACTCAATTGAATGCCTTCGGTACTTAAGTAATCAAACAGTTTTTATTCGAAATGTACTCAATCATACCTTCCATTTGATACTAAACACGGTATATATTTCTTAATTTATAAACATTTGGACATTCAAACCATTATTTATTCGCCATTTGGGCTCTTTATGACACTCAGGATGACAACAATTGTAACACATACCACACACTTCTAAATCGGTTCAAGCGTTTAGGGGACGTTCAAGTATTCCGTTACGCAATTTGGGGGAAGCCCCCCTTCCCCCGTAAAACGTTACGATGCATTACAGAGGCGGGAGGGGGCTTCGAACAATACGTCACGGAACATTGTTTTTTAATTTTAAGAGATTGTTAGTAAAAAAATGCTTAAATAGGGGAATGCATGAGAAGAACAACGGTGGATAAAGTCGAACATGTATATAGGGACAGGGCCAAGTCAGAAAAACGGTATAATTTAATGTAATATTATAAGTATAAGTTTATTATTACAAATTTGAGCCCATTTTAACAGATTTTAAACGTAAGCAAATCTTTATTACATTACGTGTGATTGATTATTAATTACCAATATGAATAAATAACAAAAACAACATTCGAAAGTTTAGAGTTAGATTTTTTGTTTTATTTATTATTTAAAGCAATAACAAAGGTATTTTAGCGACTTTCCGGTACTTTGCGCAACATAATTGTGGCTTTCAGGTGAAAATGGTCACTTGGGTGTTACGTAACGTTTAGGGAGGAAAAAGGGGGGTACAGAAAAACGTTTCGGCGCGTTACATAGGGGGGGGGGGGGAGGAGGGAGGGTCAAAAATATTCAAAAATTGGGTTACGTATTACTTGAACGCCCCCTTAGAAGTTATGTTGGAATAAAGAAACGAAAAATATACATATATGATCCCTGAACACATTACACTACTTTTTGTTGGGCAGTCGTGTTAAAAAAAAATATTAATGGAATGAAATAACTCACCAAATCTCCCCAATGTACGTAATTATAGGCGCTTCCATTAAACCCGTACAGAATCCCAGAAGAGAGTTTGCTACGAATAGTGTGGTTACATTAGAAGCACACCACATCATAATCCAAGCAGCAATTTGCGGTAGATTAACGAGAAGCATGGCTTTCTTTCTGCCGATTGGTTCCATGACGATCCCGCTTATTATACTCCCGAGCGGCTGGGCAATGAAATAAACACTGCCTTGAATAATATAAAAAGAGATTATGGCCATCATACATAAAAGGTTGTACGTGTGTTTGCAATAATTAAAGGGTAAGGCAGGTGCAATAATTAAGGTTGCAATAATTAAGGGAGTTCTAATTTATTTATTTATTTTATTTATAACATACAAAAAAAACAATATAATATAATACAATATAATTAACTACTCCAGCAGATAGGCATTCCTACACTTGGATGCGTCACAAAATTAAATAAAAAAAATAAATTATTAAAATCATAACTATTATGCTAGTTGTCATGGCTCTAATATTATATTTAATATTACCTACATACAAATAATCAAAATATACTAATGTGATGTAAGAGTTAGGGAGAATAATATATTAAAATGCTCGTAGAAATGCAAATTATATGTAGAATAATCAAAAGAAAATTAATTTTGTTGTCAATCCAGCAATATGCCTTCGTATTTTTTTAAAAATGAATAGGTGTATAATAAATTATATGAAAATTAGAATGTCAGCTATCATAATACCATTATGTCTAAAACTTTAGAAATCTATTTAACATTACTTTATACTATAAACTACTTTATACTATAAATTGGGTTTCTTACCAAATTATTAACAATTATCATTTTAACAATTGGTCATCTTCAAGGCTTTTCATTTGCTCTGGAATCTTATTAGAGTAAACCAAAATTTGTCGAATAAAACTTTATCGCACTTTGTTAAGTCGCTGTCGGTTTATGTGAAGATTGGATTCATTCCTCATATAGTGATGACGAAAATCACTATTTACTGGAACTTCCGCTAGGTGTCTACGAGCGTACATAATATTTTGGTACATACTTTAACCTCGAAATTTTGTATTTTGAGACTTGAATTTCGTACACAGATGCCTTGTTGGGCCAAAATCACATTGTGAAATTTTCGTTGGAATATATCATATACAAGATACACTTAGGTAGCCTAGGTAACGCCAAACGCCACCGCGTCGCCTCACGGTAATGACAGGTTATTATGGCGCAGCGGTTAGGCAGTATTGGTGCGGCGAGCGACAGGGTCTTGTCTACTTGCTCGGGAAAGTCGTGAACACAACCGAGTTTTTAATATCCTGTTGAATTCAGTCATGTTAGGTTAGAAAGTGGAAATTTATGTAATTTCTTAAAAATACAACCTTAGTCAAGAAGTGTCGGAGATGTTGAAATTCTGCTGAATGATCAAACCCCCCCCCCCCCCACACACACTCCTATCTCTCCACCCCAGATAAATCTGCCCCTATCGATCCCATCCTGGCCTAGGCATTAGGTAATAGAATACGCAGATAAACCAAAAAACTACTTACCAAACCATGATACTTCATAGGCGGTCATATTGATATCCTCCTTCCCTCCCAGTAAAGCTGGGATGATTATAGTAGCATAGCCGATTGATGTGCCAATTCCAATCAATAGAAAATTCTTAGCAGTGCCAGCTAAGACCTAAAGATAATAAATTAAGTATCATCAGTATCATTACATTAGTATCTCATATACGTAGGCAATTACTCTTAAGTGTTATGAAAAAAATCATCCCTGATATCTATCCTTGCAGCTGTTTCGAGAGCTAAAGGTGTCAAAATTGAAGTAACTAATCGTAAAACGACATTTTATATTATACATTTTTGCCGGAATCGAAATATTTTACGACATAACAATATCAATAGAGTCGACGTTCAGAGACCTGGACAACAGGTTATAGAAATAATCATTTTATTACCAATTCAATGGGATTGTCGAAAAAGCATATAAACTTATTGGTTTCAAATTCAAAATAACTAAGCCTTTTCGAAATAAGAAATCCCTAACATTGGTCGACACATTATTGATCGGTTCTGGAGTATGGATCAGTAGTTACCAAAAATAAAAAAAAAGTAATTACCATAAAATCTTTAATTTTGTTGTTATATATTGTTTTGACAATGAAATTTACTTTTTATGGCTATTTATGTATTTAATTATATATTACTTTGGAATATTCACAGCGATTAAATAGAACGAGTTTAAAAGCAATCCACTCGCATGCTGTCTTGCAAATGTGGTATCAGAGATAATTTGATAGATTATGAAAAACGGCATTCGTTTTAAAACCTCATAAATTTGAAAACACAAAGGACCACTGTTAGTATTCAGTATACAGTATTCAATTTATTTATTCAGAATATACAATAAAAGCATGAATTATCAAATAAAGCTAATTATCGCATATTATAATTCGTCAGTTGCTAGTAATATATTAATATATGTAGATATAAAGCTATTAAAGAATAAATATTAATTCGACAATAGCGTTGACTAAAGTCGGCTTTACACGGCAGACAAAAAAAAAATAATAAAAAAAAGAACCAATCCATGTACATGAGTAGGTATACATATAAAATAGATAATTGTTATAAGAATATTAATAGTCATCTTCGGCACTCTATACAAAAAAAACACACAATAGAAAGTATCAAAACAAAATTGGAAAAAAACACCGTACATATGTATATGGTCAGGTATGTTACGTTACACATTTTAATTTACATATTAAATATTAAATTCATAATATTATTATTAAACAATAAGAACTAAAATGAGGTACCTGAAAGTTACATATTAATGTTATTCCCATTTGAAAGAATTGACATGCTCAAAAAATCACCTAGCTTATAGAAACATGTGTGGATTGCAGCTTTTGTTTAATACATCTTTTAAAAGCCTTTGTTTCCATCTTTCTTGTGGAGAGTGGTAGCTGGTTATAGAGCTTATAGCTCAACTATCCGAAGGACTTTTGTGTCTGCGTAAGGCGTAGGCAGGATAACATTATCACGTCTGCGTGAATTGTGTGAATATTAGATTTATCATATAGTAGACATTTTAAAATATATTCAGACGTAAAAGTCAGTATTGAAAGTAGTGTTCGCAGTGTGTGTCACGGGATACTCCTGCAATTGCTCTCAGTGCACTTTCTGTAAAATGAAACCCCTAGAACTGCCTGTGGCATAAGTCATTGTAGAGTTCTGATTACTGCTTTGATATATAATCTGATCTATCGATTATGATTATATATCAAAGGCAAACTCTGCCGTGACCTAAAGGTTTTTGACCTACAACGGAGCTTAAAGGTAAAGCGATTGTAGACGGCACCAACACGGACTACAAAGATATATATTGTCTCAATTCGTTCAATATTTATTCGCGTAGCTCTCGGATTACTGCTAGGTGTAAATTTTATATGGGGTAAATACAATATCATCCGTTAACAAAATTAATATAATTCCCTCATTTATCTCTATATTTAATCTCAAAACGACAGCCAGGGGAGGGCGGTCGTTGAACACGTTTTCTCCTAAAAAGTCTTTAAATCGGAAAACATAGTTTTATAAAGAAATTAAGTTATAAATAAATTAAAAAATATATTGTTTTTTTTTCTTATTTCTGGCATAGTAAACTTATTTTACGACAAACTCCATCATATGATTTACATTATTATGATTGTGAGGTCATTTTTTGTGATACGATGATACAAGAATATTTTTTAGTGATATGCAGCCACTCCAGGACGCCAACATATAGATGTTCAGTCACTGTCTGGCCGGCAGGAACATATTCACGATGAATGGTGCCACAAACATCGAAAAAAAAATCAACATTGCTTTCAGTTGCGATTTGGACATCCTCCGTTTCGTTGGCCGCTCCCCACTCTTTTCCACCCCCTGCTGACTTTGTTTACGGGTCTCGGGGTCATTCTCAATCCAGGTTTCAGTTTTCAGAGGATTTCACATAAAACACTAATCAAACGTGCAATCAGACTTTAAACTTTGACTGGAACTAAAGAAAGAGGTCCCCTCTTTCCAGACATATATTTACGAACGACGCAGTGTTGTCAGTTCCCGAGTTATAACTAAATTCCCGAAACTGAATTGCCACACCTCGTTTATAGGAAACTAGCAGACCCGTGCCCACTTCGTTGGGCGGTAAAACATTTTACTTGTGATTAAATTATGAGTGGTTCGGTTAGTACTGAGTGCTATGATTTATTTCCTGACTGACAAAAGAAGGGTTATATTTTTACTACATATGTATGTATGTATTTGCATGCCAATTTGAATATATTACCGTTATTTGTGAGTGTCTTCTTGTGAGTGTCTTATTTGTGAGTGTCTTATCTCTTTAACCATTTATGCAGTGAAAGGGAAATTATATGCAGTAAAAGGGAGAAGTCTCTTGTTTTAAACACTTGAGACGATAAATTTACTTATTTTGATATGAATTCATAATTGTTGATATATGACCAATAAACATGACCTAACGTTTTAAATTATTTTTTTTAATATAAAATACTACTTTTTGTGACTTAAATATAAATGTTAGACATATGCCGTCGCTGACTTTTTTGTAGCCATTATCAAGCTCTACAACTTTTCTCTAGAACCTAATCATATATCTCTCATCGTTAAGGCAGCGTTAGTTAGAAACGTTTTCGTTCGACCGCTTTTTCTCCGACTTACTTTGCAAATCCGACTACCACGAAAAAGTCTTTTCATTTTTCGGATTAATATATAGCCTATGACACTCACAAATAACGTGGCTTTCTATTGGTAAAAGAATTTTCAAAATCGGTTCAGTAGATCCAGAGATTACTTCCTACAACCTCACAAAGTTTACCTCTTTATAATATTAGTATAGATAATTAAAAATATAACCTAAAATTAAAATTGATATATGCTTCAAGGTAAAACATAAAACTTACCTGTGGTAAAATCCTTCGAAACTGACTAACAGGCGTAGCAACCTCATCACTAAGCTCGAAATTATCCATGTCTATTGTATAAATGTTAATCTAATAACAGCTATTTCACCACTTCTCAGTTAAACAATACAAAATCATCTATCTTCATTGTTCGTTAACTTGATTTCATTTCGTCGCTATAAACCACTGTCACAAGACAACACGATCATAGCAGTCTGTTGACTGGCGTAATTCGTGAGACGGTATTTTTTAGTGACAGCTATTAATATTATGGTAATAAGGCCATTCGGCTTAATGATATATACAAACTTGATTTTCCGGTAATTGGGGGACGAAACTGTGTTCGACAATATACTTTTACTTTCCCGGCAGAGGAAAGAATTGTGAACGCAATTCTGTGTGTCTGTCTGCCTGTGTGTCTGTGACTCTGCGTGTATTCCTCTACGATAGCGCCCAAACGCTTCATCCGATTGAGCTGAAATTTGGCACGCAGGCATCATTTGGTCGTGGCAAGAGTTCATTGTGGTTGAAATCAGTCTATCAGGAAATGCTCTAGTAATACTTCAACTTAATTAAGATTCGGTACACAGATGCCTTATTGGGACGATACCACATTGAGAATTTTGGTTGTAATGTTTCATATAAAAGCGACCCAAATAATTTTAATCTCCGCGATATTGAAGAAAATACTACATCATATTGGATAAATACCATTTTAATACCACAGAAAATACTACAAATATAGTACGAAAATATCATTAAAACACTATGAAAATTCTAATAAAATACTATATAGCCCACTGTACTACCTTTTCACTCAACACATTCAGTTTTATTCACGATTAGCTAGCATGGGAGTTTCGCGGTTTTTAAAAATTGTCCGACTCGCCGATTACGCACCTCACATTAATTAGCTAAAACACTAAATATGACCTAGGAAAACCAGGCAATCATAACATAATTAATATTAGGCATATAAAGTTCATAGCGTGGCTCCACCGCACTTTCAAAATGGCAATTTCTGCGTTTTTTAGTAAGTGGCAAAAATTAATCACTTTTGAGCGTGCTCTAGCGGTGGTTTAATTATCGTAAGAATTTAGTTAATATAAGCAAACAGTTGGAAACTTTGTCTTCTTTAATTCGGTATGGAATAGTCATTATCAAAAAATGTATCGTTCGTTCGTGAGTAACAGCGATAAACTAAAATAAGTGCAAATGCGGTTTTTTGCGATTCCTGAAGTTAGCACACCTCTGGCGAGTTGGCAAAGTTAAAAATCGGATTCAGTGACCAAAAATACAAGTAAAACCTCTGAGGAAAATACATCCAGATTTTTTACTGAGACAAACCCTATATGCTTGGACTAGTTATAATTTAAGCAACAGCATTCCGTTGAACAATCATGTTTATTATAACAAAGCGTTTGATGATATCACGGAAAATGTTAGATATATTACAGCTAAATAGAAATAAACCACTAATGTGATAATAATTGTAATATAAACAGAGATTTAAATAACATTTTCTATTTAATTTGAGTTACATTCTAATTATTGTAATTACATTAAATATATTTAAAATTAAAATTTTAATTCCCAATGTCAGTTTATTTAACATCAAGTTCGAATCCTTCATTGAAATAATAATCAGAATAATGGCTTCCATCTACGTCACCATCTTTGGCTGCTTTCTTGTTATAACTTCCTCCAGTTTTTCTTTGAAGAGCTCCTCTTATTTTATTAGCAATGCAGTCATTTGCAAAACATTGTGTGTCTGCATTCCACTCTGCCTCTATTTCTTCATGAGTCCTGCTTTCGGTCTCTAGCAGGGCTATATACATGTACACCATACCAACGAGGGTGACGGCAGCATAAACGTAGAAGGAGCCATAAATATGTAGAGTAATCTCCATGTATATATGGGTTTTGCTAGCGATGAAATTTGCAAGGTAGCTGACAGATGCGGCAATTCCACAAGCATTTCCTCTAGTCCTAATAAAAAATAACGAAATGAAACACAAATTTGAAGATAGTAATATAGAAATGAAATACAAATTTGAAAAGAACCTTGCCTAATTCGTACCCCTTAAGGTAAAACTATTTTTCAAGTAAAAACACTAATGTTTTTATTTAGATAGGTAATGAAATCAAGCATTGATTCTAAGTTTACGCTTAGTTATTTTTAATTTAAAAAAAGCCATTGATAGGAATTGGGAGCATTACTAATAACTCGCAATTCATTGTTGCTGCGTACAGACTGATGAAAGTTATTATGCAATGTAATGCTGCGTACAGACTGACGAAAGGTAACATGCAATGTAACGTGAAAGGAGCATTTCATTAGTGTGGACGCAGCTCTTACACGAACCGAACGCGTACCTACTCTCATCTGTTTCCGGCGTGCGTGCGAACCATGCGAACGTAGCGTCAATCTGATAAGAAGGCGAAGGGAAATGAGTGTGACGTCCAATTGCTGGCTCTAACGATTGTCAGTGCTTCATTATTAATAATACATTAGGTTTTAGGCTTTTTCTTCACTCCACGATTCGACTGTAGCTGTGTCTATACCTGGTTCAACCACCTGGCAGAAATCACCCTCATTGGGGGGATTGCCAAAAGGAAAAAAGAAGAAGAAGTATAGGTTCAGTTCGTGTTCGCGCGCGTCTCAACACGACCCGTCCACACTGGCGCTCTGAGCACACTGCGCGCCTATTTGTGTTCGTTCGAAAACCGACAAATCTCTGATCGCTCCGCCCGCGACTTGAAATTCTCGTAGCGTGCGCATGAAATGTACAGTTCACACGCGCAAGGCGTCCACACTATGGGAACTTGTTACAAAGTGTGTTACATTGCACTAATGTCGACGGCAAATTCTTTCATTTCATCTTACGTTTCATGTCAGTGCGCAGCCGTATATCGTCCTCGCAATCATAAATGATTTTACCCGCACATTAGTATTTTGATCTTATATGCGAATTTTTGAAAGATATTTTAATGGTATTGGTGATTTTAAAATACTTTTTTTTATTTGGAAATTACGAATTAAAAATAATGTAATTTTAGTAATTTTATTTTATATGCGGATTTTATATATATATATTTAAACATGTAATTGGTGAACTATTTTTATTTTATAACAGAAGATCCTAAAATAATGGAAGGGTAATGGGATTTTCCATTATTATTATTATTATTATTTTAGTTTTACAAATTCCTATTATTATAATTAAGAGATATAATTTCTTGTTGACATTATTTATTTATTTATTAGTTTCAAATATTATTCAAGAGCACTACAGACGAATCCAATTCGCCCTTGAATATTAAAGCTAGAGTGTAAGTCTAAAATAAATGACTAAATTAATGCTAACATTGCTAACAAGAAAAAATATATAAAAATATAAAACTAAATAAAAGACAGATTATGATTACCATGAAATAGCAGGGAGTTGCCTTTTTAGCTGCCAAAGGGATATACAAAAGATGTCTATTTCTGTGAGTAAGGAATTAAGAATAGCTATAAACCTTATAGGGAAGACAGAGCAATAATGATAGCAACCAATTTAAAATTACACACTTACGAAATAAGTAAAAAAATTCAATCTGTTACCATAACAGGGAATTATGAGAAACGGAGTGTACCATTACAGTGTTGAGTAGGGTAAAATACATTACGACAATAAATACACCATAATTCGGACAATTAATAAAAAAAATACGAGTGGCACTCGGGGACTGCCGCGGTAAAGCTATTGCATAGCATTTTTAACAACTTATGCAGTTATAATTATTTATTTATTTTATTTATTTTATTTTTTCTGATATCAGATAACTGCGCTCTATCGGAAAACGTTGAAATTATTCCGAATCATTTGCGGCTCCGGAAGCAAATGATTCGGAATAATTTAAACGTCTTCCGATAAAGCGCCGCGCACGAATTTTTTATTCGATAAAGCAAAAAAAACGGATAATTCGAAAAAAATCGTAGTTAAAAAGATAGATAATTAAATTATCTTTAAAATGGTGCAGGTTTCATAATAATACACGAGATAGTATTTGCGTAGTAGTCGTTTTTGTGTTCGGTTAGACCTAATTTCACAAATTAATTACACTATGTAATATAAATAAAATCTAAAATATTCAAATCTAAGAATATTAGGAAAATGTTCTTGTTTAACATATATTTTTTTCGAATCGTAAGCAGTACTTGTTTAGACGTAATTATCAGTTTAAAATCATTAATTTTCGTTAAGAAATTTCTTTATTCGGTCGCCGCGCTGGCCTCTACGCCCGCGATAAAAGCTATGCAATAGCTTAAAAATGTTCTTGTGACAGGAATTAACTGCTTGTATGATAATCGCAGTTTACCTATATTAAGATACTTACTTATATGGAAATATCTCTGAGACGATTGCCCACATTAAAGGTGTCAATCCAATAGTATTGCATAATACCATGACTACAAACAGTATTAGAGGTGTACTGGACGTCTCTCCAGACAGTTCGATCTCTTTGTAAGTAGTAGTCTCATGTGGTATGTTATAATAAGCGTATAGTCCTAATAGAAAGGTTGATATAGACGACCCAGCCATAGCTACTAAGACTATAGGCCGTTTACCACAGAGTTTGAGCAGAGACATGCATATTATAGCGCCTAGTATTGATAGTATGCCAACACCAACCTAGAAAAGAAATGTAAATTATTATAAAACCTTTATTTTGCAATTTTAATAATCACATAGTTGGAATAGGTGCTCACAGTGGCCCAATTTGCATCAATCGGCATATTAAACGCCTTGAATACGTTGATCATATTCGGTTTGATAGCAGACAAACTAGTCATTGCACTAAACCCAAAGAAAAGAGAAGCCAACAATAGCGGTCGCAATGTAGCTCTACTGTTCAGTTCGGTGATGCTGTCAAAGAATCTGAAAGAAACACATGTAAATTCACAAATTGATTTACTCGTACATTGTTCATTAAACAAAGGGTCAAGCGGGGCGAACAGAAATGATCGGAAATCTGAAAAAAACGTCAAATAAAAACTCTTTCTTTTTTTAACTACCCTACATTAAAAAAATGTATTTCTGTATTATCACGAACCAATTGTTGAAACAGCAATTGATAACTGTTTTCTCAAAATGATACATGAACGAAACCAATTTGTTACAGGAGAAACATTTCCATTCATAAAACGTTTGCTAAAAAATTTATTTAAATTAAACAAAGATATGTGTGCTCTTTAGACAGATATCAGGGACTGCTTGGAGCATACACATCGGCCATCCTGGAAACAGAGCCAAGGATGTCGCCAGGCAAAAGCCATGATGGAGCAACCACTTCCAAAGAAAACCATGTAACTACTTAACATAAGCAAGAAGAACCTTCGAACCACTATCGGTCTCCTCACAGGACACACGACCCTTAGAGCACATCTATTCAACCTTGGCTTGACCAAGAGCAAGGAGTGCCGAATATGTGGCGAAAAACCTGAAGACAGCGTACATATCATTGGTCACTGCCCAGGCCTCGCCGCTAAAAGACACAGTTTACTAAGACGAGCCTTCCTCGAACCCAGCGATCTGCCCAAATTGAAGGTCAGTGATCTGCATGGACTGGTAAGCAGTACCGGGCTACAAGCAAACCCCTGACCCAACTACAAAGTGGGTAGTTAATAAAGATCTTATAGATCTAGGTGACATCAAGGAACTGGCAAGCAAGCTGGAAACAAGCCCTCCACTCAGTTTACTACTACTACTACTACTACTAGTCAGATACCTACCAATGAATCTAGTCATATACTGATAATTATACATTGCAGTTTTCATTAATATATTATTTATAACAGTGGTAGTTTTTTACAAAACAATACATTTGCAGTAGTTGTATAACTTTCACAAAATCACCCATAGTAATTTCAACATTGTAAATTTTCTTATACTTAGTTTCTCGACTCTTTAACAAGACCAAAATGACTTCGTTATATTGGTATCACTTCCTTCATTATTATTTCCTAACATGTTTAGGGGTGTATGTGGACCCTTACGGGTCCATCCCTAAATACTATTTTGTTGAACTTTAGTTAGGATAATCCTTTTCTGCATTCGCGGCCCTACGCGCGGTGGCTCGCACACGAGCGAGACTCACGTCAAGTGAAACACGACATAAAGGAAGATTTATTCACAACTGTTGAGCGGACATGGCGCTCACAAGTCTGGTATTTACAGCGGTTTATATCCGAAATCTGACTCCGCATTTCTACGCAATGGCAACATACTATGGCGGGGAAGTTTAAATAGTTATTTGGCGGGTCAAATGAAATATTACATTGTGTAATATTATATATAAATATTACATTGTGAAATATTACATTGCGTAGTATTCTACACATATCTGTCAAATTAGTATCTTCGCTAATGTAACAAAAAATCGGTTGTGTAAACTAAAGACTTTCCCGGTAAGTAGCCAGATACTTAATTCATTTGAATATTCATTTCATAAATAAAGTCGATTAGCAGGTGGTGAAAAATAATTTCTAACGCGCGTCATCTCATTCAATTTAAATATCAAATTGCAAACGCGGTTCCCGTGAGCCTTCACTCTTCGCAAGCGTTGCGTTTTGTTGCGTAAGGGCCTTACTATTTAAATAATGTATGGCGGACTTTAAATATTATTTGTGTCGCTTGTATATGAGATATTCCAACCAAAATTTTGCAATGTGATTTAGGCCCAACAAGCCGCCTGTGTACCAACTTCAAGTCCAATATTTCGAGATTGAAGTATGACTACCGCTCCCTCTGATGGCCCGTTTTCAGCCACAATCTTTTCAACTCTTGCCACGATAAATGATGCCTGTATGCCAAATTTCAGCTCAATCGGATGAATCATTTGGGCGCTATCGTGGAGGAACACACACACACACACTAACGCAGACACACAGACAGACAATGGCCTTAATGGTTAAAATCCGTCTTTATCTCGAAATCATTTTTAGCGCATTGACAATACTTTACCTCCTCGTCAGTTGGTAGAGCAATAAAGTAATAAGCGAAACAAAGGAAAAAGAAGTAGTTATTCGAACCCATAAATGCAGTAGAAATGAAATGATCGAAAAAATATATAGGGTACCTATATTATATATCTCGTTGAATCGCAGCCGAAAGAATACTGTCAGTAGTCAATGTGCACTACTGTAAACTAAGAAAAGCGCACGTAAAAGTAATGCGCGAACAAGGATTGTTCCGAATGTAGATTAATCTTGACATAAAAACTTGCGATTTAGGAAAATACGTCAAATCCCCGACTAGTATATGAAAAGTAATACCCGATTACGGCCACGAAATCAAACATTAATAAAAAAAATGTGAGCCAAGATCATGCTCGAGTTTGATTATAATAACGGCGAATAAATACCTCTTGCACCGACTTTGCTGATGGGAGCATTGATGATTTGGTAGCAAATCCAACCCAGCAGGCTCACAAATCTTACATTTGAAGTTGATCTCATTGTATCGTACCAGTTGGTTGAATTCCTCCATTACGAGGTTCGGTTTTACCCAACCTCTCAACCAGCAGAGTGACTTCAAAGCCTCTTCCTTGCGGCCTTTGGATAGAAGCCATATTGGGGTTTCCGGAACCTGTAAAAACATAACCAATATTAAATTTAATGTCGTCAATATATATCAGAGAACATCAAGTTACATTTATATCAAGAACCTTTCTTTCCTAGTGATCTATTTAGGTGAAATGTAATACGAGTAGTTAAGGTGACATGGAACCTGGGAACGACCATATCTGATGAGATTTTGTTTCATGAATTTTTTGAAAAGTATAAGCACTAATTCATAAACGTTTCTAAGCAGATCCCTCAATAAGGAACCAATTTATTATTTAGATTCATAAAAGTTGCCCATTGCCTTGAACATTCAGGCTTTAAACTGATTTCGAAAACTTTCAGGCGCGAATACTCGTGCATTGTAAGTGGTGAGTGTGTTTTCTTTTAATTTAATTATATTGACTGGTTAATTCTCTAGCGTCGCGCTTAGCAATATTTTTTATTTAGGCCCTGAATTTATTACAATTAATTAAAATACGAGAGCGCTCTGAGAGTTACGCTAAATATTATTTACCATTAACACCCTAAGGATGCGCACTAATTATTTTATTCTTGTAATGTATTATGTAATATAATTCTGGTCCCATAATATAGGACAGTTTTGATAATGTTCTATAAATCGAAACGTTTTTTCTGTATCTTCCGCCGTTCTGTGTCGCAAGATGCACGTAGTAGAGTACGGCTATCCACAGGGTGCCGGATCGGCGTGCGCTGAGGCATGCGCTGTCGATCAACTAGTTTTGACGCATGCGCTACAGCATGCGCTATGGTATTAAAGGCATGCGTCAGAGGAAAGCGCAAGATGAAGACGAAAGCGCACGAGTGGGGACATACATTTACACCTGCGGAAGACAGTTTTACTGTGACCGAATGTTTAGTGTCCACCAGCTCGCCGGCGCATCCGCACGTCGAATATGTGCGTGTCGCTTCATCAACGTCGGTTTTTTGTTGGTCAAACCGTACAAAAGTGATCCCGCATATTTCTTCGCCGGTCCGCCTATTTGAGATATTTTTTTGAGTTAGTATATTATACTAAGATTAATGGATAAAATAAAAAAATAAATAAACCTTAATACTTACAAAACAAATGGCAAATAACGTTATGACTGGAACTGATAGACAAACAGCAGCAGCAGTCCTCCAATGCAGAACAGTGCCGAGGAGGTACGTTGCAAATAATCCAGCAGATGAGAATACTAAAGAATATGCAACGAGAACACCCCTGACTGATGGTTCGCTGAAAGAAACAAACACTCATGTCTAGAGGAGATATATTGAAATAATAATTTTAAAGAAATTGATAAACGGAATGAAATTACTCACCAAATCTCCCCGATATAGGTAATTATAGGAGCTTCCATTAAACCCGTACAGAATCCCAGAAGAGAGTTTGCTGCGAATAGTGTGGTTACATCGGAAGCACACCACATCATAATCCAAGCAGCAATTTGCGGTAGATTAACGAGAAGCATGGCTTTCTTCCTGCCGATTGGTTCCATGACGATCCCACTTAAGAGACTCCCGAGGGGTTGAGCAATGAAGTAAACGCTACCTTAAATAATAAAATATAATAAAACATATTGGAAAAGAGATTATGGCAATTATAAATATAATGCGGTAATCAAGGCCATACACTGAGAAAAATATAACGATGTAATACACGGAAATACACATGTGTCAATAAGGATTACCTATATAAATAACTGTGGTCCATACGTATGGATTACCATGACGCCTGTCGGTGTTGGCGTGACGTTAGTTACCGTGCCCTAATGTTAAAACATTTATTTATTTATATTGTTTTATTTCATTAAAATCATACATCATATTAAATAACATATAAGGATAATATATAACGGTAGTAAAGCCAATGATGTTTTAAAACAAAATATGCTAAAAAATACAATTAAAAAAAACAAAAAAGAATTTTAAACTAATAGTTAAAATCGCTATGCGCGAGTGTGTGGGTGTTGGTGTATGTTTGTGTAATGGAGAGCGTGTATGTGTGCGTGTGTGAGTGTGTGTTTGTGTGTGTGTTTTTTTTTTTTTTTTTTTTTTTTTTTTTTTTTTTTATATAGAGGTTGGGGAAAAATACTTTTACGTATCGTCAGGACCAGTTATTTGACCTGGGTATGTCGGACTCAGATGTAATACCGACTAAAAACCTCCTCTTTCTCCGGCCTCTGTATCCCCGCGGGACCCGCCGTTAGGCATTACTTCGCGGGGAGAGGATTTAGCTATGCTTTTTCTTCATATTAGTTTTCTAGCCAAGATTGTGTTTGGCTCTCTTCCTTTCGATGAAACGCAGGTCTTGGAGTACTTTAGTTGCAAAGGTACTGGTCGCATTCCAGGCCGTCTTTGATGAAAGCATCGCGCCTACTAATGTCTCTGGTTGAATTTTTTGATTGAGGACAATCTCCATGTCATTGCGCAGCGAGCTAAATCGAGGACACAGGAAAAACACATATTCTGTGTCTTCAGGAATTCCAGGACAGGACGGGCACTCTGGAGAATCATCGCGTTTGAAGCGATGAAGATATGCTCGGAAGCAGCCATGTCCTGAGAGCATCTGTGTTAGGTAGTAGTTGACTTCGCCATGATTTCGGCTCAGCCAAACATTTACCTGTGGTATAAGACGGTATGTCCACCTGCCATTTTTCGCGGCATCCCACTGCGCTTGCCATCGACGTATGCTATGCTGCCGTTCTTCAGTTCTGGGTTCATCAGAACTCGACGTAGATGACATTCGTCTCCGATAGAGGGTTTGTCGTTCTTCGGCTAGCACTTGAATTGGCAGCATTCCGGCGATAACGCACGCCGCTTCTTCAGACACTGTGCGAAAGGCACTAGTCACTCTCAGGGCACTTAGTCGGTGTATTGATGCGACCTTTCTCCTTGATTCTTGGATTCCGATGGCGTCAGCCCAAACGGAAATTCCATATGTTAGCACCGACGTGACTACAGACGACAGCAGTAACCTTCTGCTCTGTTTAGGGCCTCCAATATTTGGCATCAGACGGGATAGGCTTGCCCTCACTATCGATGCCTTGGCACTTACATGCTCCACTTGCTGTTTGAAATTAAGCCGGGCATCCAACATCACTCCCAAATACCGAATGAACGGTTGTGTTGTGATTTCGTGCTCTCCGACTCCAAGCGTGATGTTTTCTGTCTGTTTTCTGCTAGTGATTAGCACTGCTTCAGTCTTATGTTGTGCTAGTTGCAGCTTCACCATATTCATCCACTGGTTGACTCTCTCGAAGGTGATGTCAAATGCGAGTTGTATTTCATCGAGATACTTTGCCACGATCACCACGGCCACATCATCTGCGTATGCTACGAGTTTAACACTCGCTGGCAGAGTCAGCCTCAACAGGCCATCGTACATGCAATTCCACAAGAGTGGGCCTAAAACTGAACCCTGGGGTACTCCTCCAGTTATTTTGTACTCCTTTGGACCATTCTTCGTGTCGTATTTCAGGCGTCTACCTGTAAAGTAGCTTGCTACCATCCGCCGCAAGTATCCTGGTACGTTTTTTCTCTCGAGGTCCCGCATGATACAGTCCCAATTGGCAGAGTTGAATGCATTCTTGATGTCCAGTGTGGCTACCAAGCAGTATTTCTTTGTCCCACCCTTCCATCTGGTGCCTGCGATCGCTTCCTTGGCTGTGGAGACTACAAGATTGATAGCATCCAGCGTTGATCGCCCTTTCCGGAAGCCATATTGGTTGTCGGCCAGAAGCGGCTCCACTGCTGCTTCGATTCTCTGGTGGATTATTCTTTCCAGTATCTTGCCCGCTGTATCCAACATGCAAAGCGGACGATATGATGATGGTTCGTCTGGTGGCTTTTTCCCCTTAGGGAGTAGTACCAGTCTCTGTTGTTTCCACTTCCAGGGAAAGGTACCTTCTCTGAGGCATGAGTCATAGATCGTTAGGAACAATGCCGGTGCTGCTTTGATAGCTGTTTTCAAAGCAATGTTTGGAATTCCGTCCAATCCCGGTGCTTTGTTGTTCCCCACTCGATTACACGCTTCCATCAATTCTTCTCCCGTAATAGGTGGGATTTCTTCCGGATCACACTGTACTGACGGATGGATGAATTCTCCTTGTTGAGGAAACAGTGCAGTAACGATCTTCTCCAAGAGTTGTGGACATGTGGGTGACGGCATTGACTGATCTTTCAGGCGGATCATGGCCACCTTATACGGTCTGCCCCAGGGGTCCTTCTGTACCTCGTTGATAAGCTCCTCCCAGCATATTCTCTTGCTGTCTTTAATAGCTTTGTTTAGTCGACGGCGTGCTGTTTTGTACTCCTCCAGTAGTTCAGCAGCTTTAGGTCGTCGATAGCTACGCTGAGATATTCTTCTCTTCCTAAGGCACTCTTTACGGAGTGCACTGATCTGATCGTTCCACCAGTGCACCGGTGGACGCTGATGTACGCCCCGTTTTCGAGGCATACTCGCGTCGCAAGCCTGGGCCACTCTCATCATTAGGTCTTCGGTTTTTTCCTCAGCATTACCAGCAATAGCCGGATTACTGTTTAGGGTTACTACAAAGGCATCTGGGTCGAATAGTTTAGCTTTCCACCCGATCGAGTTGACTTGCCTATTTGGTCTTCTAGGATCCTGGTCATTCGATATTTCCCAGATTATTGCGCTATGGTCGCTAGCTGTGTAAGTGTCCATCACCTCCCAGGAGAAGCTTTGCCTAATCAGACTGCTGCTGACAAAGGTGAGGTCGACGATGGAACTTGCCTCTCCTCTGGTGAATGTTGGTGTATCACCACTGTTAAGCAGGACTACGTCTAGTGTAGCAATGGCCTCCAGTAGTGCTCTACCTCGTGCGTTAGTCTTCTTGCTGCCCCAATCAACTGCCCAGGAGTTGAAGTCGCCGGCTATTACCACTGGATAATGCTGATTCGCATCCTCGGTAAGCCGATCAATGTAATCGGTGAATTCCTCGATAGTAAGACTGGGCGGCGCATAGCAGCTGTAGAATCGTATACCTTCTATCCACGCTGCTACAAATCCGGCTTCTCTGGTGTTGGCTACTTTCTGGAAAGGAAGCTTGCCGCAAGACCAAATGACGGCTTTTGTGGTGCTATCCGTTTCCCATGGTTGACTGCTGAGGTGTCTATATGGTTCCGCTATTAATACTAGGTCTAGCTCTAATTCGCGCACAGTCTGCATGAGCAAATCGTGCGCAGCCTCACAGTGGTTGAGGTTGAGCTGGAGTATTTTCATGTCCGTTTGTTTTTCACCTTCAGGAGTGCCTCTTTGAAAACTGGGCATCTGCTAGTACCTGCATGGTGGGCAATATTTTCTGTGCCGTGTTGTTCAGCACATAAAGCACACCTAGCTGTGTTTGTGTGTGTGTGCGTGTATGTGTGTGTGGGTGTGTATGTATCTGTAGTGCGTATGCGCTTGTGATTGATTCTTTGTATGTGCATATGGAAACGCGGGATGCTGATTCAATCCGATCTGATCGTTAGCTTTTCACGTACCTCCTTAACAAAGGATCGACTATTTTGGTGGTTAAATATGTCAATATCGTTAAAGCCTAACATACATTGTATGCTTGTATAACGGGCGGCAATAACATAATTCTATTTTATTACGTCACGACTTTTAGATCTCGCTTCTGTATACGTACGGTTACAGTCGGACACATGAATCATTTTGAAACTACAGTATACTGTTATTTCTGTATTAACCGTACGGACAATGTTGATCTATATAATCGACTACTGGAGTTTCAACAAAATTTCTTGTAATTCAACAAAATTACGATTGAAACATTTTTATTGTATATGAAATCGTAATAACAAAACGGCAATGTAAGAATTAATCCAATATTTTTCTCAGTGTAGCCAGGGGCAAGGGAGTAGGAGGATGGAGAGGGTTTCATCCACTCCCGAAATTTGTTTTTTTCCTGACAGCCAATGGCGAACCTAACAGCGATCCGGGAGATCGGTTGAATTGATATTCATGATGGCATATTTACATTTAACGAAATTTACACTTATAAAAGAACTGTTAATTAAACCAAGAACTGTTATCAAGAATATCAACATGGTATAGGAATGGATAATATATTGTAATATATGTAATATATGTCTGTATATTGCCGCGTTGACTTCTAATCTGCTTTGAATTCGGGAATTGAATAGGCACATGACAAATACGTTGTTGAACTGCCTCATTACAAAAAATAGCAATTTGTAAGTATAATATAATAGGCTAAAAAGTAGATATTTATGATTTTTTTAAAAGTTGTTAACCTTGAAGTTTCAGTGATGTTAAATTCTGCTGAATGATGGATCCTACTTCCCCCCTGTAAACCCCCCGATTTTTTCTGTCTTAAGCAGTAGGTAAGAGAAGTAGGTAGATAAACGAAAATAGCTTACCAAACCATGATATTTCATAGGCGTTCATAGATATCTCATCCTTTCCTCCCAGCAAAGCTGGGATGATTATAGTGGCATAGCTGATTGATGTACCAATTCCAATCAGGAGAAAATTCTTTGCAGTACCGGCCAAGACCTAAAAAAATATTAAATCAGGTATAATCAGCGCCATTTTTCTAACATTAGTATCTCATATAGGTAATGAAATGAAGCATTCCGACATCTATCCTCGCAGCTGTTTCGAGAGCTCATGGCGCCCGACGTGAAGCAACTTTTTGTAAAATGCCATTTTATAACGTTTAGCCGGAACCGACATTCTACAATACAATTACTCTATCAATATCATTACAATAAATAGAGTTAAGCCCATTTTTACAAGCTTTTATTTACCTTGCATTGTGTGTCAGTATGTTTGTTTAGGTCAAATCATATAAATGTCAAATCTTGCAAGCAGAATTAGAACCAGTTCCTCTTATCCTATGAAGTTGAAATTTTACATGTTGGTTCAGTTTCGATAAAAATGCCTTTTTATGGTAAGCATGACCTGCTTCTGCCCCCAGGATTGGCTCCCGACGAGGGGACTCCGTCATCAGCACAGTCACTAAATTTTGTATACGCATTCAATTATGATAGTCTGTTCTAAGTTTCATCATGACATGACTGCTGCGCCCAGAGTTGACTCCGGACGAGGGGACTCCTCAATGGTTAACAGCACAGTCACGAAATTATGTATACGCATTCAATTATGATAGTCCTTTCTACGTTTCACCGCGACAGGGATGCTGCACTCAGGGTTGGCTCCCGACGAGGGGTCACCTTAACTGTCAACAGCACAGAAACGATTTTTTGTATAAGCGTCCAATTATGATTCATTCATGGCTGCTGCACCCAAGGTTGGCTCGGGAAAAGCATTTTAATAAAAGCTTGTTGTTAAGAATGTGTTTTTACTAATTATTTATTAGAAATATTTTGATGTTGAAAGTCAAAAAAAAGGCACATTTTTCCTATTTTTAATCTAAGGTCAACAAACCATCGATTCGCTTAATAGACGTTTAGCTATTTCATTACTCATTATATTTAACTTAAAAGCAATTATTTCGTATTGCTTAACGTGATACCATGGCTCTTAAAGCGTGGTTTTATACAGCTCAAAAACAATACCTTGCAAGTATAACCATTCGTCTTATTGCGAAATAATAAAAGGGTGCAAGTTACTAATTCTTGCTTGCTAAGTGAACTGAAATATTGATCAGTATGGAAATATTGATCTATTGAATCTGAAATATTGATCCTTAATATCTCATAATTAGAGGTACGGAATTTTCGCAAAAAAAGAAAATAGAATTTCGCAAAATAAAAATTTAAAAATATCTAAATTTCGCTAAAATTCGCATTTACTGCATATAAAACAACTTTTGAGAGACTATAATTTATATTTATTTAATATTAACTAAAAGCTAACACTATTGTACTTCCAATATTTCACTATTTAGAATCGTTCTGTCCGTAACGGCGACAGTAAATTTAATAAAGAATTGTCTGCTCTAAGCTGTTCAACTAACAGCGAAGAACTAACTAACTCCGTGACGCTGCTTCAGCAAAGTTTGAAAAGCAGCATTTAGTAACCAAGAATATGTTCCTAGCATTGGCATCATCATTCCAAATTTACTGATTGAAGCATTAGGCGATGAAAGTGATTATACCCATCAATCAGCTCATTATGAGAAAGTTCTCTGAAAAAAGGATCTTTTGAGAAGTTTTCGAGTAATGTATTTTGTTTTAAGGTACTTGCAGCCACAGATAGGCAAAATAACTAACCAATATGAAAGTAGGCTTGAATTGTTGTATTTAAACTCATCTGCAGAGAAATTTTAGTGAAACTTTTTTCAGGTGCGTATTTTCACATGTTTTGAAATTTCAATAAATTTCGCATAAATTGGCATCTATTTCGTAAAAACGCACCTCTATTCATAATGCATAATATGGCTTACAAACATTTCTTTTTTCCAGTGTTATGTTTTTAAAAAAGCACATTTATTAGACACAATCATAATATGACTATTATTTATTTTCACACAATCATAATAAGACTATTATGCCTTATAAAACCTTTTAACTCTAGTAATATATCTTGACAAAGCATATAGATAAGTCACTTAGATATATTTCTTATTATTAATTATTATTAATAATAATAATTAAACTTTTTATTCTTAAGAAAAGGCGAGCTTATTGCCTGCAGGCAATATTTTAGAGCTAACCTATAGTAGTTTATTAACCCTTTTATCTCAAAGAGACAACTGATAATTGGACTAACAAGCCATGTGCTTATTAAACCGCTAAAGATATTCTGCATTTTAATATATAATAAATCGGTAAATACAAGGTGCGTTTTAATATACGGTATCTTTGAAAAGGTTTTTTTTTACTCACAAAAAATGATTTCTTTTTTATTCACAAATTTGAAGAACTTGACTGTTAAATAAAAGTTTGACAAGCATTTGAGCGCGTTGCGCCATCTATCGGTAGGTAAAATATCGCTAATAAACAATATGCCTTTTCGTGAAACCCGCCTTGTTGCCTATTGACAACATCTTCTAGGTAGGCATTTGAAGCATCACGCAGTCAAACACTCAGGCGGTCACCCATCCCAGTATTGACCGCGCCCGCCGCTGCTTAACTTCGGTAACAACGAGGAGAACCGGTGTCAACGGGGCTACGGACGCTACCAGTACGAGCGGACGGGCGAATCAGTACGAGCAAATGAGAAACTTTTGATTTAAAAAAATGTTTTTTTTAAAAATAGTATAAAAAACGCTGAGCACGATGCGCTGTCTGCCGGTAGGTAAAATGTCCTTAATATTGTTTATTAGCGATATTTTACCTTCCGATGGATTGAGAAACGCACTCAAACGTTTGTCAAGCTTTTATTTAACAGTCAAGTTCTCCAAATTTTTGAATAAAAAAGAAATCATTTTTTTCCATTTTTGAGGATGCCTTGAAGGATGCCGGTTAATTATAACTCATCCTGTATAAGAACAGACCCTTCTAGTTATATAGTCAATATGCACAAAGTATAAATAGATAGAATTCAAATAAAATTACAAATTTTCTGAGTTTCGCTTTTCTTTAAAGTGTGTCTTTCCTGATTATATCTGTAATCTTTATGGATTATGAGAAGGCCTTTGCTGCAATATAACTTGGCAAACTCTGGCATGACCTAAAGATATTTACAGACCCTATAAATAAACGATTTTAGAGGGCACTGACATGGATTACAAAGATATACTTGTGTATTCTCGACATTCGTTTAATATTTACTCGGCAATCGTATAAAGAGGCGTCTAGCTATCGTATTATTGCAAGGTGAAAGTTTTATATGGAGTTAATAAAATACCATACGCTAATAAAATTATTTCAGTTCTTATATTTAATCTCAAAATAAGTGTTTTTTTTGCCAGTGTGACATAGCCAGGGATCATTAGACACATCCTCTCCCAAAATGTTTTTACATTGAAAAAAAAAACATTCTATATACAAATTAATGTTAATTATCAATCTAAAAATACTCTCGGAAGGAATGAATCCGGATCGCTAACATAAATCCTTATATCCCGTAAACTAAGAATGCTAGCTTATATAAAATAAACTAATAGTTTAAAAAAAACACTAAAAACACGCTTTTATAAATGCACGTAAAAAAATCCGGTCCAAACACGGCTATGATACGATATTCCATCATGGAATGCCAGTGCCTATCTTCTGGATTCATCATCAGACCTTGAAACCTAATCGTGGTCAAAGTTCATTCCAAGACCTTTCTAACAAGTCCAAACACAGCTAAGATACGATGTTCCATCATGAAGTTCCAGTTCATATCTTCCGACTCCATCATCAGATCATTTTGACAGTACCATATTATTGTATTGTCATCAGAATTACATACAGCTGATAATTTTCATGACGCTACGAACCATGGAATATGGTTAAATTAGTTACCTTAGATTCCATTACATACAGGTCGACGTAATAAAAGCGTGTTAAAAATATATTTTTTACACTATTTAATAATACTCAAATAAAATTAAGAAAGCTTTTTAGTTATTATTTACAGTACTTATTGAAAAAATTACAATTCTATGAAATTCCAATTCCAAAAAAAAAAACCTTTTTTGTTAGAGATGTATCATTTTCTCACGTTTTAGTACTTTGTATTGCCTTCGCGTGTTGTCAATACAAACGTCATGCTATTCGGCATGCTGTACACCAAGTTTTTAACCGACTTCAAAAAAGGAAAAGGTTACCAATTCGGTTGTATCTTTTTTTTTTAATGAGTGTTATCTCAGAACTCCATTTGCCATTTACGAACCGATTTGAACGTTTCGTTTTTTCTTTGCAAGGATATACTTTCAGATAAGTCCCATTTTTATCAAAATCCTGTTCTGATGATTGCATCCATGAGGAGTTGAGGGAATTCCTGAAATATTATCATATGAAGCTGAAAATGTACATGTTGATTCAATTCTGATGACAACGTATTTTTTTATGGTAAGCATGACCTGATTTGACACCCTGGGTTGGCTCCCGACGAGGGGACTCCTCAACGCTCAACAGCACAGTCACGAAATTTTGTAAACTCATTCAGTTATGATAGCTTGTTCTAAGTTTCACCATGGCATGGCTGCTGCACACAGGATTGGCTCCCGACGAGGAGACTCTGAACGGTCAACAGCACAGCAACGTAATTTTGTATATGCATTCAATTACGACAGCCAGTTCTAAGTTTCACCAAGACTTGGCAGGCATCTAGGGTTGGCTGTCAACGAGGGAACTCCTCAACGGTCAACAGCACAGGCACAACATTTTGTATACGCATTCTATTATGATTACTGAGAACGATAGCCCGTTCTAAGTATCACCATGACATGTCTGCTGCACTTACAGGCCCTGGAGAATCTTGATGTGGAGGTGAAAATGAACAGAAAACGCTTCAATAATTGACGCTACGCCGATGACACAGTTCTTATTGCCTCTACTCAGGAAGACCTACAAAGGTTGGTTGACAAATATAATAAGTGCAGTAAAAAAGCTGGCTTGTTAAATAATATTTCAAAGACTAAAGTCAAGGTTATTTACCAGGGATACTGATTTACAACCTACTATATCGGTGGCAACTAGGGTTGTCGACTACAGCGGGTGAGCCCGTCACCTCGGGAAGTTTTAACGATTAGTCGTTCTATCTCCCTGGAGTGAGCGCAGAAGACTTGGACAAAACAGTCCACCATCTAGCTCCGCCACATGCCCGTATAAGGCCAACGCCTTAACCGCGAGATAGCCAGGAGTATTACCCGGCGGGTTTACACTCACGCCCTTACTTCCAATTGTCACCAGATTACTCCAGTCTCTCGATTGGTTACGAGTTCGAGGTCGCTTGCGCGGTCCTCTCCCTTACGAAGCGCTGAAACGGCGTTTACCGAATCTATCGCGGACCACAGTGTCCTTTGCCCGGCTGTTCACCCAGGATCGGATAGCCGATAGTCGTTTCAAGAGCAGTCGCCGTAAGGTCCGCAACCACCCCCGCTCTATAGGAAACAGTACTGCTTCCAGACTCCCCCGACTGTTAGTCAGAGTGCACAGTCGATTGGCGTACGCGCACGGTGCGCAGACCGTCTAGGAGCGCCAAAGGGTTGATTCCCAGGGGAAACTAACAAAGGCCAGAGTCCTATCCAGGCTCGCACTTCATGCGTGGAGGCCGTCGGATAGGTGTTGACCCGTGAGTGTGACCAACCCTGTACAGAATGGGTTTTCGTGGCGAACTCAGCAAGGTCCATTAACCCCCCCATTATATCGGTGCAAGGGTGATTGAAATATGGGACTCCGATCAAGAAATTAAGACCCGGATAGAAATCGCCCGTGCATCATTCAATAAAATGAAAAAAGTCTTCTGTTGAAGGAAAATCAATCTAAGACTTAGAACTCGGATCCTGCATTGCTACATCTGGCCAGTGGTTATGTACGGCAGCGAAGCGTGGACCGGAAAAGAAGACACCAGACGGCGGCTTGAAGCTTTTGAGCTGTGGTGCTACCGTCGAATGCTCCGTTTAAGCTGGACCCATAAAGTTAGCAATGAAAAAGTGCTTCAGCGTGCTGGTACGACCCGAAAATTGTTGCACACCGTCAAAAAGCGCAAGATTGAATATCTGGGGCACGCGCTGCGGCATGACAGATATCAGCTGCTCCAACTGATATTGATGGGCAATATTGAGGGTAAACGACGCCGTGGAAAGAGGAAAAAGTGGTGGTTGTGCAATGTCAGAGAGTGGATCGCGATCACCAGTACGGAACGGCTTTTCCGGATGGCGCAAGACCGATAAAAGTATTCAGAGCCAACGGCCAACCTCCAGTAATGGAGAGGCACTTCGAGAAGAAGAAGAGGAAATAGTCTATAAAATACTTTATACTTGAATAAGCTAGCTTTCATAGTTTCCGAGATATTATGGTTTTTATTGGTGACCTGAATTCATTGCTCCCGAGTTTAAAGGAAGAATTGAATTATCTAAAAAAGTCATTCTATTTTACAAAAAAAACTTCATCTCTCATTCACGTTATTAACGCTTGTAACATATTTTTTTGATGATAATTGGAAAATAATTAAATATATTATAATTTAAAATTAATATGACATACGAATTTCAAAAAAATATATAATTCTTACTTGTGGTAAAATCCTTCGAAACCGACTAACAGGCGTAGCGACTTCATCACTAGGCTTAGAATTATCCATGTCTATGATATAAATGTTAATCCTATGACTGCTATTTAACCAATTTTCAGTTAAATTATATGAAATTGTCTATCTACATATATTGTTCATTAACTTAATTTCATTTAATCGTTATTCAGCACTGTTACAAGACTACCCGACCATATATCAGGCTTTCGTGTGATTATTATTTTTAGTGACAGCTATTAATATTATCCTGTTAAGGCCAATCAGCTTAATGATATACATATTTAATTTTCCGCTAAGTGGGAGCGAGGAGGAGGGAGGAAACTGTGGTGTCAACATCCTTATTTCTTTAAAGAGAGAGAGAGAGATATGTGTTTTAGTATACGACCCGACCAATTGTTGAAACAGTAATTATAATCCGGAATTGAGTTATTAAAATAGCCGTTTTATATGCCTGCACGCCGTATTTAATCCTTAAAGACCATGGGACATATGTTTCCCAAATATTCAAAAATCATTTTATAAGTCAACCCAACCTCCCCCCTCGCGCTAATTTGTAGTATATTTGTAGTATTTTCCGTGGTACTAAAATGGTAAAGTTTCCAAAATTGAGGCAGTATTTTCTTAAATGGCAGATTTTAAATATTATTTTCCTCGCCCATATACGTGAGAATTCAATCGAATTTTTACAACGTTATTTCCGTTTACCAAGGTATCTGTGTATCGAATTTTAAGTCTCTAACTGCATTATTTTAAGACTGAAGTATGACTTGCGCGCCCTCTTGTGGACCGATTTCAACTAAAATCTTTTTAACTCTTGCCATGACCGCATGAAGTCTGCATGGCAAATTTGCCAGCTCAATCGGATGAAGCGTTTATGCGCTATCGTGGAGGAATACACACAAACACACACCCTCACACACACACACACACACACAAGACCCACACACACATACACATAGAGGGAGAGAGAGAGATACACACACGCACTCACAGATATACCTCAGTCTGGAAATGGGGGGGGGGGGGGGAATCGCCTCAGTGGGGGTCAATCTTCATTTCGATTTTTTATCGCGTTCACAACACTTTCCCTTAGGCCGGGAAAGTAAAATCTGCAGATACAGGACACCTGTCAAAAAAAAGGTTGTGGCGGGAAAGGAACACTATTGAGCGCTGCAGGCTGATCGTTTTTTCAAAAAGTTGATAGTGATGGATTTGTAACGGTTTGCAACATATACAATTTTGCGACTACCATTAATTTACACGTGTAACATTTTTCACACGAATTCTGTCTGACCTCATTAATAACATAATTAACCAGAATTCGTAAATTATGCGTCTTTCGCCCTCAGCATTTTTTCAAACATTTCTTTCATTACACGAATGTTTAGTCTGATGTCATTCTGAACTTCTCAACGTCAAAATGTTGGCTTTATACACCACAATTTTTCATATATAAAATCACCCTCTCTCTTCACTCAAACGGCTCATCGGTAAGTGTCTGCACAATTCATTTAATAATAAATTGTTAAATACTATTGTTTGTGGTTCTCTACTTGTCCGCTGAGGAAAAATCGAGGTAAAATTGGAAGCCTGGCTTCCGCACAGTGTCAGAAAGAGCGACCATGCACTATTCCAATAGATTTTAAATAACTTTGGATATTGACTTTTAACTAACTTTGGATTTTAACTAACGGGCAGAGTGAGAGTGGGAAGCGGATGGTATGGTCTTCAAATCAATATTAAAATGCAAGCCTGATTTTTGCTCAACGATATCGGTTGTTTATTTTTTTCCCACTATTTGTTTTGATTGTCATTATTCTTCCATATTTGCTCTTGTGGATTTTTCCATATAACCTGCGTATTTGTTAATATAAAATCCTGAACAACTGCAAATTCTAAGATTTACCGGTAAAACGTAAGATCCACTGAAAGACATTGGTAAATATCCCGCATCTTACTTATAATTCACATATCCAACACAGTTGAAAACATATCCGAGGATTCACACCGTCGTAGCCAGGTTATGTACATATATGGGGGTCGCAGTGGAGGAAGCAATCTAGAGTGATGCCTACAGTGATAAAAATATTTAATCTCTTGATTCATTAACATTTTGTCATTACGGTTTTCTTCTTCTTAAAGTGCTATCTCCTATCGGAGGTCGGCGGTCATTATGGCCACTTGGGCCCGTGATGTTGCTGCGCGGAACAACTCGGTGGTGCTAGAGTTGAAACATTTAACGAGATTTTGTAGCCAGTTGGTCCTTTTCGGCCAGGCCTTCCGGCGGTCTTTTATCTTTCATTGCAGGATTAATTGGAGAAGGTGGTATTTGTTTCCACGCAATTTCCTTCTCTTTATGGTCTTCAGTAATTCCAATCCTTTGTGCAGCACCGTCTCAATTGTGACTCCTATCCGTTCAAGATATTTTCAGTATTCTCCTGTAAATCCACATTTCGAAAGCTACTAATCTTTTGCACATAGTCCGGGTTAAAGTCCACGCTTCTACTCCAAACAGGAAGGCTAAAAATATTTAACAGCCCACCAGGCGGTATCTGGTGGAGAGTTTATTATTATTATTATTATTATTAGTTTATTCATTCAAAACATAAATTTACAATTTTATTAGTTGCAGAATCTGCCTAACTAGGCCATAGCCCGTACCAAGGAAAACTCTATGTATGGCGAAGATTTATTCATGTGTACATAATATTAAAATCAAAACTACAAAATATGATAAAATATAAAATAGATAAGCGAATTCAAATTAAACTTATAATTATATTTAAAATGTTGATATAGCATGGTCATGGAAATAAATATTAATACAAAATGTCGTAATATGAAGTTTGTAGAACAAACAAATAAATAGTATTTATATATAAAGTGTAGTGCAATGTATGACAATAATAATAATACAGACCTTTACTTTAAAATATGGCTTATTGCCTTTTCCACCTCATTTCTACCAAGTTGAAGTAAATATTGTGTAATTTTAGATTTTAATTGGATTGACTTAGTATGTTGGCATGTTTTTATAGATTCTTTTAGATGGTTATAAATTTTTGGCCCTATAAAGCTAAAGTGTCTTTGGGCGAAGGATGTTCGGGTTTTCTGTGCATTGTGTTTACAGGTTGTGGCGCTCCTCGTTGAAATTTTATGCTCAGCTTTAACGTGAATATCTTTACTTTTTAAGTAGTTAAGAAAGACTGTTTTTGCATATACCTGCCTGATGTCTAATATATTCAGCTCTGCAAACAAGTCATTTGAGGGGTACCTTCGGGGCTTTTTGGCAATAACCCGAAGAAGCGCCTTCTGCGCTGTCATAAGCGGATTTAGAACAATACGTGTAGACCCTCCCCAACCTAGAATACCGTATGAAATTAGGCTATTTGCAAGAGCATGGTAGACATTTTTGAGAGATTTTAAGTCTAACACGTTTGAGACTACGCTTGCAGAAGAGTTGGCTCATTTTAATAAACGGAGCTCTAGCTTGTTCGATGCGACATCTGACTTCTACACTATGGTCTTCTTGATCATTCACAATACAGCCAAGGTATTTATATTGCCGAACCCTCTCCAGAGGTTGGTTCTTGATGTGGATGGTCGCAGCTGACGATGTGCGTCCAACTACCATGAACTTAGTCCTCTTGATGTTTATATTCAGATCATTTTGTGCACTGATCGACAACCCAATTAAGCAGGTCTTCGATAGAGCTGGCAAGGAGAATAGTATAATCGGCCTATTGAATGTTGTTGAGGGGTCTTCCATTTACAACGATGCTGTGAGGTTACGTCTATTGCGATGAACTGCATGTGAGGATATATCTATTGAAATTAAAGATGTTACGACTGGAGATCTTGCAACTTACTGATGAAAGGTCGACAGTAAGTTATCTTTCGCGGACAAGGATTAAAAAATCGTTGTTCACTAACCAATCGTTGTTCAAAAAACTTACCAAGGAATTTTTACTGCAAAAATGTTTATATGGCACGGACTTTTAAAATTTTATATTCACAATTGACTACTTGTTTATTTAATTTATTTTTTATTTATTTTTTTAAAAGTTCCATTTTAATCCTATTCTGAACACTTCATTTTATAGACAATTTACTTACTGATTATGTAACATGATTTAGGAATTATTGCTTTTATTTTTATATTTTTACTCTGATTATTATTTGATGCTTTCCAAATTGGACTCCTTGATTATTATTATTATTATTGTTTTTTTTTTATTTAAAAATTTATACTTTTTTATTTTTTTATTTTTGGATTTGGTATTTCTATTTTTGATATTTTTAAATGATCTTTTTAATATTTAGACAATGTAATGGTTGATTTTGTATAGTTTATTGACTTTCAGATTTCTAACTTGATTTAATTTTATTTTTGCCAGATATATGATATGTTTAAAATATGAATATTATAAAAAATGTATTTATTAATTGTAAGTTCTATACCCTTACCGGGTTTTTTGGAATAAAAAAACTTTGAACTTTGAACTTTGAAAAGAACATGAAGGCGCAAAATCACCAAAGAGGACATAAAATGCTTTGCCCATGATTTCGTCGCTAGGACAGTTGGGCGGTGTCGACTACAACGGGCGAACCCTTTACGCCAGGCTAGTATAGTGATATTTGATCGTTCTTTCAGCCGTGGGATGAGGGTAGAAGACTATACAATGACAATCCACTTCTAGTTCCGCCAACTAGCCCGCAAGTGACCAACCCTTACCGTCCGGCACCGGGTAATTAACGCAGCGGGCAGTCGATGCGCCCTCGCTACCAGTTATGACCAGACTTCTCTGGCCTCTCTAATGGTTACAGGTTCGAGGTCGCTTGCGCGGTCCTCTCCCTTTCGTAGCGGTGAGACGGTATCTTCAAAATCTATCGCGGACCACGGCATCCTTTGCCCGGCTCTTCACTCGGTATCGGGTAGCCGAATGGTCGTTTCAAGAGCAGCTGCCGTAAGGTAAACAACCATCCCCGCTCTATAGGAAACAATACTGTTTCCAGACTCCCCCGGCTGTCAGTCGGAGAGGACAAACAATTGGCTGACGCCGCACGGTATGCAAACCGTCCAGGAGGCCGCCGGATGGGTGTTGACCCGTGCGTTTGGCCAACCCTACACACATGGGTCTTAGTGGTCTAACTGTAACAGGGCCCGTTAGCTCCAGTTCCGTCGCTAGGACAACTAGAGATGTCAACTACAACGGGCGAACCCGTCACCTCAGGAAGTTTTAACGATATTGGATCGTTCTATTTCCCCTTGAGGTGAGCGTAGAAGACTTAGGACGAAAACAGTCCACCATCTACTTACGCCACTCGCCCGTAAGAAGCCATCGCCTTACCGCGAGATAACCAGGTTAGTCAAGCAGCGGGATGACACTCGCGCCCTTACTTTCAGTTGCGACCAGATTACTCCGGTCTCCCGTCGCTAGGACAATCAAGAGTGCCCTAAATAGAAGATAGAGCAAAAAGATGGAGAAGATGGATCAGAGACCCTGAAGAAGATGGATCAAAAATGAAAAAAAAATTTTGAGAGTTTATAATAAATTAAGCAGGGACATAAAAACCAGCCCCAATTGTCATTTGTTTAAAAGTAAAATAAATAAATGGCTCTTGCAAGAAGAGCGTTTGTCTATCCATGCCATGATCGATGTAGTAGAATAAGTTGAAGTTGACTTAACATATATTGTGTTTATATGTATGTATGTGAGTATATGCGTATTCTAATGTATTTAGTATTTCTATTTCCTATATAATACTGTAATTTTTATTAAATTGTTATTATTATATATATTTATTATTATTATATATTTTTTTTAATTATTATTATTATTATTGTGTTTGGTTGGTTCATCGATCCTCGTTTTAAATGAAAAATATAAATTGCTTGCGCTGGAACGGGTATATCCCAGTTGGGCAGCACTAGCCAGTGAATGAAAGAGAAAAGTTTTTGCCATTTGTTTTAATATTATACTTATTGTAAATGGTTAACTAGATAATTCCAATAAAATAAATAAATAAATATAAACAGACATTAAAATGAGATTTTGTATTTTATTTAGGTTCCGTTCTAATTATAGTAAGTAATTTTAAATAATTTTAGGATTAAATTTTTAATTCACCCTGTTATTTCCTTTAACATCAAGTTCAAATCCTTCATTAAAATACGCCTCTGAATAATGGCTCCCTATTACATCACCATCTTCGGCTGCTTTCTTATTATAATTTCTTCCAGTTTTTCTTCGAGAAGCTCCTCTTATTGCATTAGCAATGCAGTCATTTGCAAAACATTTTGTGTCTCCATTCCACTCTGCCTCTATTTCTTCATGAGTCCTGCTTTCGGTCTCTGGCAGTGCTAGATACATGTACAACGTACCAACTAGGGTGAGAGCAGCGTAGACGTAGAAGGAGCCATAAATATGTAGAGTGATCTCCATGTCTATATGGGTTTTGCTAGCGATGAAATTCGCGAGGTAGCTGACAGATGCGGTAATTCCACAAGCATTTCCTCTAGTCCTAATAAAAATAAAGAAAATTAAAAACAAACACAAATTTGGATATAATAATAGAAAACTATACCTAAATTGTACTACTTAAGATAACAATATCCAAAAAAAATTAAATCATAATACTCTAAGTAGTTCCTAGATAGTTCCTAAATAGATCAAGCATTAATTCCAAGTTTACGCTTAGTTAGTTTTTATTTTAAAGAAAGCCAATGGTACAAATTGGGAACATACTCATAACTCGCAACTCGTTGTTCCTAAATCGTATTTAAGGTTTTTTTCGCGCATGTAATACAAATTACAATTGATTTTATGGCTGATTTGTCCACACCAGCATAGTGCTCGCACATCCGGTTGTGGCACGTTTGCACAGTTGTGCCCTGGATCAGGTTCTTTGTTTATTACAAATGTTAGTTTCTGTTTATTACAGTTTGTTAGTTTCTTACAAGTGTTAGTCAAGTTTCTTTTTTGATTATTAGCTGGTTAACTAAACAATTCTTTTTTGGTAGTTGTGTGTCATTTCTTTGTTTAATTTTTCCTCTGTTACTCCACTCCTCTGCTAGATTACCATATTGGATAATATATTGATAATAAAAAAAATGGTTTGAAACAAATATTGTTCGATTTACACTTTATAGAAATCAGCTTATAAAATATTGAAAAATATTTGAAAGAGGTCTAAAAATAAGGTGCAAGGGATGGAGGTTATTATTAGAGGGTGTAATGTCAGACTACTATAGTTTTCTACCACATTCGAGGCCAGCAACCGTTCAGCTGATGAAATTAAAAGTTCTAGTGGTAGTAATTAGACGCAGGTATGAATAGTCGCAATTTCCCTATATTAAAATACTTACTTATATGGAAATATCTCTGAGAGTATCACCCACGGTAAAGGTATCAATCCAATGGTATTGCTCAATACCATGATAACGAACAGTGTTAGAGGGATACTGGACGTCTCTCCAGACAGTTCGATCTCTTTGTAAGTAGTAGTCTCGTGTGGTATGTTATAATAAGCGTATAGTCCTAATAGAAATGTTGATATAGAAGACCCAGCCATAGTCGCTAAGACTATAGATCGTTTACCACATAGTTTGACCAGAGACATGCATATTATAGCTCCTAGTATTGACAGCATGCCGACACCAACCTAGAAAGAAATCTAAATTATTTTAAAACCTTTTTTTTGCAAATTTAATAATCACGTAAGTGAGATAGGTGCTCACAGTGGCCCAATTTGCATCAATCGGCATATTGAACGCCTTGAATACGTTGATCATATTCGGCTTGATAGCAGAGAAACTAGTCATTGCAGTAAACCCAAAGAAAAGAGAAGCCACTATGAGTGGTCGCAGTGTAGCTCTTCTGTTCAGTTCGGTAATGCTATCAAAAAACCTGGAAAAAAACACGTTTAAATACAAAAATTGACGGTGATTGATCATTGGATGAAGGGTCAAGTGGGGCGCACAGAATTTATCGGGAATAAAACAACGTCAAACTGAAAATAATTAAAAATACTTTTTATTTAAACTGCCCTACGTTGAATTTAATGTATTTCTGTATTCCCTAGAACTAATAGATCTAATAGAACGCTATTACTAATAGAACGCTGGAACTAATAGAACGTCGCTAGAACTAATAGAGCGCTAGAATTGTTAAAACAGAAACTGAGGACTGCTTTTTCAAAATGATAATCAACGAAAATCGATTATTACAGGGGAAACATTTTGATTCATAAAACGTTTGCTCAAAATTATATATAAATTAAACAAAAAATTGTGTGTTCATAAGTCAGATATCAATGAATCTAATCATAATAATATACTGATAATTATAAATTGCGATCTACTTTATTATCTTAGTTATAAAAAAACTGTGAGTTTTTAGTAAAGCAATACATTAGAAGTAGTTGTGTCACTTTGGCAAAATCCTGTATAGTAATTTCAACAACGTAAATTTTTATAATATGTGGTTCCTAGACTCTTATACAAGACAAATGATTGGTATCTTGGTATTCTTCCCTTCATTATTACTTCCTACATGTATAAACATCTTTGCTGATATCACAAAAAAATGAACACAAGACACATAGTCAAAGACTGTCTATGGATGATGTGGTCACTTTAAAAGAACTCTTATTTGCGGATGCTAAAACAACTGTTTTTGTGTTGTTTTCCAGAAATTTATAATCACTTATATCTCCGGTTGAGAGTGAAGTATACGAAATCATTAAAAACTAATTTTTGAAAAAAGCCTGAAGTTTCATTTTGAGGAAACGGTCTTCAATTATTGCAATCCGAAATTCGGGTTGTTACAATTGCCATTTTGAATAGCTCATTTGGGCCTTGGAACTGCCGATCAATCTTTGATCATCTATTCTCGTCATGAGCAACTTGAAAATATATCTCTTCAGAGTCAATCTGCTAATTGAACTCATTGGACATTGAACAAATAAATACATTTGATATTTATTGCGAATTTTTCAATTTGTTTTTTTTTTCGTTTAGTGCGTTTTTTAGTGCGTACCTATGATTTCTGAGTTAAATAATAAAATAAACAAATTTTGGAAAAACCTTACATTTTTATGGGCCGCAAGGACAATTATGTCCCATCAATTTATACAAAATATATTGAACCAATTTTCAAAAAACTTGACGTACATATTATGTTACATAGCCCTTTAACAGTTTTATGTATGAAAATTTTCCATACTATATCGCAAAGCTTATGGCCCTCAAAGGGTTAATCCTGTAGCTAGAACGATATATTTAAAATACCAATTATAAATTTTGGGAACTTTGATATATATATATATATATAATGTAATAACGACATGGAATATAATTATTCAATTATTTTATTTCATTGCAGTATAATTATTTCCATTGGTAAGGTCAGCGGAATGGAATGTTGTGTCATGTGTTTTGTAGCGTGAAGATTTAATAAAGTTTTATTTCTTTAAAAAATTAATGAATCACGTGAATCAATACGAATAAAAATAAGCCAAATAAATATGAGACGTGTAGTTATTCAAAACCATACACATACATAAATGACATAGAAAAGAAATATCAAAAGAAAAAATATATAGGTAGAGTGCCTGCAGTTATATATCATTAAACCACACACGAAAGCATACTATCAGTAGTCAATATACACTGCTTTAAGAAGCAAAGAATAGCGCATTGGAATGTAATGGGCGAACAACTAGAGTTGTCAACTACAACGAGCGAATCCGTCACCGCAGGAAGTTTGTCACCGAAATTTGATCGTTCTGTCTCCCGTGTGGTGAACGCAGAAGACTTAGGACAAACCAGTCCACGGTCAAGTTCCGCCACAAGCCCGTAAGAAGCCAATGCCTTACCGCGAGTAGCCAGGTATGTTACCCAGCGGGCCGACACTCGCGCCCTTACTTCCAGTTGCAACCAGATTACTCCGGTCTCCCGACTGGTTATGAGTTCTAGGTAGCTTGCGCAGTCCTCTCCCTTGCGTAGCAGTGAAACGGTGTCTATCGAATCTTTTGTGGACCACGGCATCCTTTGACCGGCTGTTCACCCGGAATCCGGTAGCCGATGGTCGTTTCAAGAGTAGTCTACAACTACAACAACTACCCCATCTCTATAAGAGACAGTACTGTTTCCAGACTCCCCCGACTGTTAGTCAGAATGCAAAATCAATTGGCTTACGCCGCACAGTGCGCAAATCGTCCAGGAGCGCCAGAGGATTGACTCCTGGAGGAAACTAGCCCTCAGGTTAGAGTCCTGCCCGGGCTCGCACGTCCTGCGTGGAGGCCACCTGATGGGTGTTGACCCGTGAGTGTGACCGACTCTAAACAAATGAGTCTTCGTGGCCAACTCAACAAGCCCTTGTTGAGTTGGCTTTAGCTCTTTAGCTCCCTAAGATCGTTCGCGATTATAGATCAATCTTGACAGAAAAACTGCTAAAGCCGGGCTACTATCTAAAAAATATGTAAGCCGATGACGGACAGAACATAAAAGAATTACTACAAAAAAATTGATTCTGAGCCAAAATTATACCTCTTGCACCGACTTTGCTGATGGGAGCATTGATCATTTGCCAGCAAATCCAACCTGGCAGGTTCACAAATCTTACATTTGAAGTTGTTGTCATTGTATCGTACCAGTTGGTTGAATTCCTCCATTACGAGGTTAGGTTTTACCCAGCCTCTCAACCAGCAGAGTGACTTCAATGCATCTTCCTTGCGGCCTTTGGACAGCAGCCATATTGGTGTCTCAGGAACCTATGAAAAAACAATACCAGTATTAAATTTCAATGTCGTTAATATATCGTTAAATATCAAGTTATCGGCGTCATTATTATATCATTAATATAGTCAGAGATAAATTTTATTCACAGTCATTAAAAGTACCGAGATATTGGATATGTATTATACCATATGCCATTCATAAACAGTGAAACTACTCCCTATTCATAAGAAGGGGCCCAAACTAGAGGCAAATAACTATCGCTCAATATCCTATTAGCTCTGTTTCTCTAAAATCTTTTAAAAAGTAATATTGGACACACTATTAGCATTTTTATTATCAATACAATAATATTTTTAAAAAAAAGTTCGGATTCAAGAGGCATAAATACACAACTATGGCAATAGGCGAATTTATGAAGCCGACACTACAAAAGCTATAGTCAATAAGGTAAATCTGCTCGCAGTTTTTGCGACAATCACAAGATTCTTTTGCTTAAACTAGAGATGTATGGTATCAGGGGAAAAGCACATGCACTGCTACAACTTGGGTTGTCGACTACAGCGGGCGAGCCCGTCACCTCAGGAAGTTTTAACGATTAGTCGTTCTATCTCCCTGAAGTGAGCGCAGAAGACTTGGACAAAACAGTCCACCATCTTATCCAGGTCTGTCCAGGACTTATCGGTTGAAAAAATCATTGAAATATCATGCATTGAGGTTAAAACAACTAGATACATCATTGTATGTATATATCGAAGCCCAAATAGCGATTTCAATATATTCTTATGCCAAATGGACAAGATCTTAAGTATCATTAGCAAGCGCAAGGATGAAGCATTTGTTATTACCGGGGACTTCAACGTGGATTTATTGAAGCTATCATCGCAAGCAAACTCACTAAAAGATCTCTTTATGTCATATGGACTGCAGACGATCGTGGATTTTCCCACCAGAATCAACAAAACAACGGGCAGTGCGACTTGCATTGACAATATCTTCACTAATGTTTCAACAGACCATTCTTATATTCATAATGTCGTTATTACTTTTTCTGATCACAATGCACAGATATTAGAGACTTTATGTATTAAAAAAATGTCATATAAAGGGCATGTTTGGAAACGGCAGATAACTGATACAAATAAGGCTATATTTTATAAGCAAGTAGCAAGCGTGAAACTAGATTTAAACTCAGGGCCTGATAATGTTTTTACAAATTTCATTAGAAAATTCAATCTTATTTTTGAGTCAAGTTTTCCAAAACGCCTATGTACATCTAAACAATGCAAGAAACCATCTTGGATCACACGTGGACTTCAAATATCACAAACTAAACTACAACTTCTACAAGATATACTAAATCGCTACGAAAGCGGCTCCCTAAGATGCTACTACAATAAATATAAACAAGTTTACAGGATGACTGTTATATCCGCAAAGAGACTATCAATTAAAAATGAAATTCTTAATTCTAAAAACCAAAGTCGGACGACATGGGACATTATAAATAGAGAATGTAGGAACAAAACTACAAGAAACATCGAATCTATCGAATTACTACACAATCAGATAAAATATACAAATCCACAGGAACTTACAAACATCTTTAATTACCACTTCATTAATACATGTAATATCATTATAGACACGGCGAAAAGTAATCAAAGTGTGAGTCTACCGGATAGTTTGCCTGCCTCATTACACCTCTATCCGATCACAGAGGGTGAACTTAGTGCGTGTTTTAAATCATTAAAATCCAAGTCGGCTACTGACATATGGGGCCACTCCATGAAATTAATCAAGGATATATCGCCAATAATTACGCCCATCCTATTACCGATTTTAAATAAATGCCTAAAGCAAGGCATTTTCCCCACTGCTATGAAAACAGCAAAGGTTTTGCCGATATTTAAAAAAGGCAGTAAAACAGATATAAATAACTTTCGTCCTATATCTTTGTTGCCGTGTTTCTCAAAGGTCTTTGAGAAAATTATATTTAATAGAATAAATACTTTTTTAGATACTTTTAATGTTATTATAAGAAATCAATTCGGCTTCAGAAAGCATAAGTCGACCACTATGGCAATTAGCGAGTTAGTAAAGCAAATTTTAGAATCACTTGACACATCTCAAAACCCCATAGCCGTTTTTTGCGATCTATCGAAGGCCTTCGACTGTGTGAATCACCAGATTCTTCTAGATAAACTAGAGAGGTATGGTATCCGCGGTAGAGCTCATAGCCTGATCACATCATATCTAAATAGGAGATACCAAATTGTGGAAATAAACAATGCTAAGTCATTGCCAAAATTAATTGCACGCGGGGTACCTCAGGGCTCTATACTTGGACCACTACTATTTATTATTTTTATTAATGATATCGATAGGACAATTACGCCGCCAGTAAAGACGCTTCTATACGCCGATGACACCAGCTTCTTTTTTGAAAATAAAAACACCCAGGTCTTGGAAAAGCTGATAAACGAGCAGCTTCTTGTGGCTAACACTTGGTTTGAAAAAAATCAACTTTTCATAAACCCATCAAAAACGGTAGCGATGAAATTTTCAACTACTAAAAAGAATGACAAAAATATAACGATTAAAATGGAATCAGAAAATATAAATATTGTCAGAAATACTAAATTCTTAGGGATCACTTTAGATGAAAATTTAAACTGGAATCAACATATCAATAATTTGTGTGCAACTTTGTCATCGGCAGTCTATGCTATAAGAAAGGTGAAATTTCTGGCTGGCGAACGTGCAGCGATCAGTGTGTATCACTCCTGCTTCCATTCAAAGATGTCTTATGCGATACTACTATGGGGTAATGCAACCGATACCCATCGCGTTTTTGTGCTACAAAAGCAAGCCGTTAGGACAATTTTTGGTGTAAGCAGAGAAACACATTGCGCCCCTATTTTTATTAAAGCTGGTATCCTTACCATGTCGTCCATGTACATATATCAGTGCCTTTTATACGCCAAAGAGAATGTTTTAAATTGCGAGCTTCACTCCACTCGGCATAGCCATAATACGCGACATAAAAACAACGTGTTATTGCCTAAAGTACGCTTGACTAAATATCAAAAAACATTTTTATATATTAGTTTTAAATTGTTCAATGCTTTGCCATCATCGACGAAAAGACTTGAGATGGCAGCATATAAAATCTGCTTGAAAAATCAGTTAGTCAAACATGCCCTTTACAAACTGGACGACTTTTATGATATTGCGTCCACAATTGCTTGATTATAAATAACCATATTATGACTATACTTTCGAACTAAGTTTTAGATTTTATTGACATTGTTTTTAATTACGCATGTTCCAGTTTTTTTTTTTTTTTTATGGTATTGATTATTATTTGTTTGATTATTGATTATTTTGTAAATTTGACTATTTTTAAGTAATCACCTCTGATTACAATTATTTTTTTTTTCCTTTTAATTAATCAAAGCGGTTTTATCATCCAGTAAATTATGATTGTAAAATTTGACATGTTCCTCAGTATTGTGAAATGCTTTTATGGAATGAATAAATGATGATGATGATGATGATGATGATGATCTAGCTACGTCACAAGCCCGTAAGAGGCCAACGCCTTAACCGCGAGATAGCCAGGAGTGTTACCAGGCGGGCCTACACTCACGCCCTTACTTCCAATTGTGACCAGATTACTCCAGTCTCTCGATTGGTTACGAGTTCGAGGTCGCTTGCGCGGTCCTCTCCCTTACGAAGCGGTGAAACGGTGTTTACCGAATCTATCGCGGACCACAGCATCCTTTGCCCGGCTGTTCACCCAGGATCAGGTAGCCGATGGTCGTTTCAAGAGCAGTCGCCGTAAGGTCCGCAACCACCCCCGCTCTGCTTCCAGACTCCCCCTTACTGCTTCCAGACTCCCCCGACTGTTAGTCAGAGTGCACAGTCGATTGGTTTACGGCGCACGGTGCGCAGACCGTCCAGGAGCGCCAGAAGGTTGATTCCCAGGGGAAACTAATTATAAGGCCAGAGTCCTACCCAGGCTCGCACTTCATGCGTGGAGGCCGTCGGATAGGTGTTGACCCGTGAGTGTGACCAACCCTGAACAAAATGGGTCTTCGTGGCCAACTCAGCAAGGACCCATTAACTCCCGATACATTGAATTATTATTGTATGCACTGCTACAATAAATTTTCAATGTATTATCATATTATGTATTTCAATTCAATGTTCAATTCAATGTAATATGTATTTCAATTCAATGTAAATACGCGAAGTTTATTTTGAATTACTAATGATATTTTTTGAATTTCTGGTTTTATCAATATCACCCAGAAACTAAGCTGCAGTCGAAAGCTTGGATGTTTCTAAACGAGGATCCACAAAAAACGACAAACCTGAACGCAGCATTAGCAAGAAAATATTTTTGTTGCGACATATTGTTCTGCAAGTGGCCATGTAGCGATAGTCTCGCTAGAAGATCGTAAAAAATCAATGTCAATGGGGACAGCAAAGTCTACTAGTAATTTCTTTTTAACAAGTTGAAAATAAAACAACAAGTCTGGATTAAGAAGGCTACTTTTGGACCACGACAATGCATCACTTTATAAAGTCATTCTCACAAGTTTTACGACCCGGTGGCATAGTGATTAGGCCGCCTGATCTTACATTGTAAGGTTCTGGGTTCGTCTCCCGGCTGGGTCACTATTTTCCGTTGGGATAAAATTAACGGAATTGCATTTCAACCCCGTCGAGCGAATGCATTAACAAGACACACACTTACACACATGCTACACGCACACATACACATAAACTCTTTATAATAGGGTTTGTTTTAAGAGATTGTCCAATGACAATAAACCCGCCCATTGCTAAATTTCACAATAAAGAGTAGAAACAAACAAAAAAGTGATTCCAAGGAAATTCATTAACTATCGCATCCCTAACTAACACGATTTGGCTCCGTGTGAATGCTTCCAAATTTCAAAAATCAAACTTGGATTCGACAGCCCTGAGGGTGCTCGAAATGCTGTTGTGTCTGCCCTGAATGACGTTCCCAAAGAAGACATCCGTGAGTGTGTTCAATCTTGGTTTTAGGCTAATAAACTCATTATTTACTAACTTGTAATAAAAATATACAATATATTTTATGTAAACCACTTCTTTCCTAGTGACCATAATAACTAATGTATATGAAATGTCTAAATAGTCTTAAATACTTACCAAACTAATGACGAATAACGTGATGACTGGAACTGATAGACAAACAGCAGCTGCAGTCCTCCAATGCAGAACAGCGCCGAATAGGTATGCTGCGAA